>JASVEL010012235.1:0-149014 GCA_032618575.1 Nicotiana noctiflora | reverse complement strand
CAACGTTCCTAGTTAATTGACAACATTGAAACCAGTAATGTTCAAATGTAAACTAGGGTTAGTAGAAACATTTAATTGCTAAGACTGAATAATATTTGTATATAGTGCTGTTATTTCATTAAAATGTTAATCCGTCTTAAACCTGCTTTAGATATTGATAATCTGGGCCTAAGTGTGAATAGAGCCCCAGATCCAGTCAAAATGGCTTTTGAGCCTGTGAGAATAGACCCAAATAATATTGACTGGGCTTTATTTAACCATTTGCACCCTGGTGCGGTACTGTAAGTTGGCCCAGATTCCAGGCCCAATAACGAATAAAGTGTGGATTCAAATAAATAATAATATAAAATCATTTATAACCAGTTATATTAGGGGAAAACAATATTATAAAACATAACATACAAATAGGCTTAATCTTTTAAAATGAAATGGGATGAGCCTCGTTACAAGATAAAAATACTCGGGGCCCCCAAATAATAACTATAAAACTTTAGACCCGGAAGGATCGTTTAGACAATTTCACGATCTTTTCCAAAATATAAAAAGAATAGACACCGCTAGGCATAATTTAATATACATTCCTTTGAACAGGTGCACATTTATGTGACCCAGATCCTATTCTCAACAAAGTCGAAATATATTCAAAGCCACATGCGTACCGGTACGGTGTGGTCAAGGATATATTTTCACAATGTTGCAAATATGTAAAATTCGAAAGCGGTATACTTTCACATAATCAAAATATATAATTTGAAATCAGATAAAATCAAAACAACAGTTGAGCGACCGTGCTAGAACCATGGAATTCGAGAGTGCCTAATACCTTCTACCGAGTTAAAAGAATTCCTTATTCGGATTTCTAGTTCGCGGACTATAACAGAGTCAAACTTTCCTCAGTTCGAGAATAAACCGATAACTTGGGACACCATTATATTCTCAAGTGGCGACTCTGAAAATTTAAATAACTAATCCTGTTCCGATTATCCTTAAAGTGGAAAAACTCCTTCAGAGCCCTTATGGGTAAAGTTAGTGGCATTCTTGGGGCATGTAATGCAAGAAGAAGGTATTAAAGTGGATCCCAAGAATATTGAGGGCATTCAGAGTTGGCCACGTCCTACTTCAGTGACTGAGATTGGGAGTTTCTTAGGGTTATCAGTTTAATACCGACGATTGGTGTAGGGCTTTTCATCCATTGCATCACTTTTGACCAGACTAACCCAGAAGGGTGTCCCATTTCGTTAGTATGATAAGTGCAAGGAGAGCTTTCAGAAGCTAAAGATTGTTTTGACTACTGCACCGCTACTTGTATTGCCTTCTGGTTCAAGAATATATACCCTATATTATAATGCTTCTCGCATTGGCTTGGGATATGTGTCTATGCAGGAGGGGCGAGTGATTGCATATGCTTCACGTTAGCTGAAGGTCCGTGAGAAAAATTACCCTGTGCATGATCTGGAGTTGGTGGTGATTGTTCATGCTCCTAAGATAAGAAGTGTCATGTGAGGTTTAAACAGACCATTGCAGCTTGCAGCATTTGTTCAAGTAGTTCGATCTTAATTTGTGGTAGTGCAAGTGGCTTGAGTTACTAAAGGATTATGACATTACCATTCTTTATCATCTAGGCAATGCGAATGTGGACTCAGACACCTTAAGCAGAAAGGCGGAGAATATGGGTAGCTTGCCATTGATTCCTGATGAGATGAGTGTCACGCCCCAAATCGAGGGACATGACCGGCGCCTGACCGGGTTGGGTTGCCCCAGTCAAGCGGACCTGGGTGCCTTTCATTCCCACGCGTTAACCCTGTGTTGATTGTTTCTCATTAACCAAATATTTTACCAATAATGACTGATTTCATAATAGATAAACATAACCATGTAATTGATTCACTAACAAGTTCATAATTTATATTTACAACGCCCCATACATATACATAGGCCACAATCCCACAGTTTACATGTCTATGGAGCCTCTAGGATACAAAAAGAGAAATACAATACTTGCCGGTAACAAGGCTCCGGCTATACCTTACAAAACCAAAATGAAATCTAAACCGAAGTGGCATGAACCACACAAGGCCCCGAGGAAGAAAGAGGCTCACCAAAAACGGGCAGTGGAGGATGAAGGATACTACTGCCGATGTGCTGAAGTGCCTGCTACTGATCCACCTACAATCATAACACGAATGTAGCGTCCCCGACAAAAGGGACGTCAGTACACTTGAATTGTACTGGTATGTATGGACAAACTTTGTCCCAAGTAAACTCAAGCCATTAAATTACATTAAAACTAATCAAGCCAACCAACCATGTTTTCCACCTTTTACTCATTTCAAGTAAGCCTCAACACAAGCACATTCAAGGTCAACAAATGGAACAACAACCAATCAACAACATAAATTGCAAGTAGTCAAACATAGGAGCAATCAGTGCTCCCCAGGTTGCAAACTCTCCTGCTGTCTCCTTTCACAATTTCACATTATTGATTTTTGTATCAATTTTCAATAGCGATTTCGATCGCTTTCCATCCTTATTGCCCCCGACCACCCTTATTACCTCGGCCACCCTTATCACCCCAACCCACACCTTATTTCCCCACGTTGCGGCGCGCAACACGACCCCGCCTTACAGTTGAAAACACAACAATTTCAAACAGCAGATAAGGTACTACACACAATTTCAACAAGTTCAAATAAGCAACTTACACATTGGTTCATGTTCTCAATTTCTTCTCAATGCCAATATCAAAACCAAGTTACAAGTATTCTAAAATCGAAAATGCCCACATAAGCATGTTCAACAATTTACCACCATTAAGGTGTTTCAAATTCCTTCCACAATAAGCCAAATATGCCATCACAATGGTTGTTCCCAATTCTTTACCAATCTCGATTACCTTTTTATCTTACCATTCATATTTCATACCACACCACACGTAGTTCAACATAAATCAAATGCTCAACAGGGAAATCAAAGAATTACGTAAAATTTCTCAATTTGACACATGCCAAAACAATTCGCACACATTTGGGCGATTTTACAAGAATCAAAATTAGCCATACATACCTGGTGGTGAGTTTTCTCCCGTTAACTTCCTACTTTATGCTTACCCACACTATCTTACTTGTGCCAACCTTGTTCTTGAAGACTCTTACTTCTACTCACTTTTTTTTACTAAAAATCAAGTTCAATAATCATGCATGAGTGTAAAAATTCTATTTTCAAAAGCTATTATATGCAAACCTCTCTTTACCCAATTAAAACTGAAAGTCAAAGAAAAATAGTTAGGGTTTTTACCTTGAAAAGATTGGGGAAGTTGAATCCTTGCCCTAAGATCCCTTGGAATTAAAGTAGTTAGAACAATCCTTGAAGATGCAAGATTTCTCTCTCTAAAAACCCTCTCTTCTCTCTCTAATTTTTGGTAAGATGATATGATAAAATGAAGAAGAAGTGTGTTATATTAAAGAAGGGATCGGGTCAAAATGTTAAAAAAATCTGGGCCGGGGTCAAATATGCGGTCACTATGCGACCGCAGAATCCACATGCGGTCCGCAAAGTGACCGCAAAATGGCCTCAAAGTTATGCAGGTTCTGTTAAGGAATGCGGCCAAAATGCGGTCCGCATGTTTGATCTGCGGTCGCAAAATGCACCGCAGATTTGACATGCGATCGCACATCGACCGCACTTTTGACAGATTTTTGGGAAACTCTCTGGAACGATTTGCGGCAAGAATGCGGTCCGCATGTCAGGTTTGCGGTCGCATTCTTGACCGCATATTTGACATTTTTCTGGAAAATTTTATTCTCAACATTTTTGACTCTCAAATCACTACCAAGGGTCCGAACCGCGGCGAGCAAGCTCGCCGCGAAGAATTCTACGCATTCCTAACACATTATTCGGACCAAGACACCACAGCTACTAGGTTTTATGCACAAAATTTTTACGGGGCCTTACAATGAGACCATTAGCTTTGGACATCCAGTCTTTAGCTTGCAGACTTGTGAGGTTGTACATTTTAGAGCCAAGCCTAGTTCTAGCATATGTTATTGCTGAGTCTTCATTATTGGGGCAGATTAAGGCCCGACAATTCGACGATCTGCATTTGGTGGTTCTCAGATAGACAATACTTCAAGAAGGTGCCAATGAGATTTCTATCGGCGAGGATGGTGTGTTACGGCTTCAGGTCTGTGTGTATGTTCATAATATTGATGTCTTAAGGGAGAGGATTCTATAGGAGGTCGACCATTCGAAGAACTCCATTTATCCGGGTGCCACACAGATGTATCATGACTTGAGATAGCATTTCTGGTGGCGTAGGATGAAGAAGAACATTGTAGAGTATGTAGCTAAATGTTTGAATTGCCAGTAGGTCAAATTTGAGCACAAGAGGCCAGGTGGCCTACTTCAACGGATGCCCATTCCGAAATGGAAATGGGAGCGCATTACCATGGATTTTGTGGTTGGGTTTTTGTGATTTTTGTGGAAGGTTGATTCAGTATGGGTTATTGTGGATAGGTTGACCAAGTCGGCCCACTTCATTCCAGTGGAGACCACTTCTTCAGTGGAGAGATATGCTCAGATTTACATTCGGGAGGTAGTCAGATTGCACGGTGTGCCGGTTTTGATCATATCAGATAAAGGCCCTCAGTTAACTTCCCATTTTTGAAGAGATGTTCAGAGTGATTTGGGGACCCGTGTAAAGCTTAGCATGGCATTCCATCCTCAGACCGATGGGCAGTCAGAGCAGACAGTTCAAATTTTAGAGGATACGCTTAGAGCATGTATGATCAACTTTGGAGGGCAGTGGGATTAGTTCTTTCCCTTGGCGGAGTTTTCATACAATAAGAGCTATCAATCTAGCTTATAGATGGCCCCATAAGAGGCAATGTATGGTCGGTGTTGTCGTTCTCCTATTGGGTAATTTGGGCCTGGTGAGGCTGGGTTACTTGGCACGGATTCTGTCCATGATGCCTTGGATAAGGTAAAGTTGATTCAGGAGAGGCTCCACACAGCTCAGTCCAGGCAGAAGAGTTACGCGGATCAGAAGGCGCGTGATGTATCATTCACGATTTTCGAGAAGGTTCTCTTGTAAGTATCGCTAATGAAGGGCATTATGAGGTTTGGAAAGAAGGTCAAGCTATGCCTAAGGTTTATTGGCCCTTATGAGGTGTTGAGACTAGTTCGAGAGGTTGCCTATGAGCTTGGTTTACCTCCCAGTTTCTTAGGAGTTCATCCAGTTTTCCACGTATCGATGCTTGAGAAGAATCTTGCCGACTACTCACACGTATTAGATTTCAGTACCATTCATTTAGATGAGAGCTTGGTCTATGAGGAGCAGCCAGTTGCCATTGTTGATAGACAAGATCACCAGTTGAGGTCTTAGAGGATTTCTACGACAAGGGTCCAGTGGAGGGGCTAACTGGTTGAGGAGGCAACCTAGGAGTTCGATAAGGACATATGGAGCTGATATCTCCACTTATTCAGCAATCCATATAGTTTTTATGTCTGTTTGATGACAAATGTTTGTTTAAGAGGTGGAGAATGTAATGACTTGACTGGTCGTTTTGCGTTTTAGAACACCGTTCCCTTAAATAAAACTTCTCATGCTTGTTTTAATTAATTTATGTCTTGCGAGGACGGTTGGTTTGTAAGTTAGAAGAGTTTTGAGCAAGAATATGTTCAATTTATTCTTTAAGTCTTTATAAAAAGGCCAAGTTTGACTCTGGTCTACTTCTTAGGAAACAGACCCAGATTTCTAGTTTGATGATCCCAGATGATCCGTGGAAAAATATGGGACTTTGGCATATGCTCAGAATTGAATTATAAGGTCCCTAGCCCGAGTAGTTAATTGTTTTGTGAAATTGTTGATTTGAAGTTTTAAGGAAATAAATAAACTAAGTAATCATTGATTTCCTAGGTATCATGCTCGAATTTTAGATCTAAAACTACTGGTCCGAAATATTAGTTAAGACTTACCTGTAAAATTTGGTGTCAATCTGAGT
Source organism: Nicotiana noctiflora (assembly GCA_032618575.1). Taxonomy (NCBI): domain Eukaryota; kingdom Viridiplantae; phylum Streptophyta; class Magnoliopsida; order Solanales; family Solanaceae; genus Nicotiana; species Nicotiana noctiflora. Next base: position 143,015 of record JASVEL010012235.1, on the reverse strand, counting down.
AGTTTAATGGCGTTTTGACCAGTTAGAAGAAAGTTTAGAACTTGAAGATTCCACGATTTGATTCATTTGGTTTTGGGGTTGATTCCTTGATTTAGCATCGTTTTAAGAGTTTCTAGGGTTCGAGTAGGTCCGTCTCGTGATTTCAGACTTGTCAGTATGTTTGGGCGGGCTGGGGATCCCCGAACGTCAAATAGTCGAGGTTCGAGTAAAGTTGGAACTCGACAAAGAACCAAAGATTGCTCCTTCTGTCATAACCTGTTCTACGGCTCATGGACCACAGAAGCGGGACCGCATGAGCAGTCGATTTATCGCAGAAGCAAAAAGGAGTGAAGCTCTAGGGAATCACAGAAGCATCCTAGGGACTGCAGAAGCGGTCCAACCCAATTTTCCCAGTTCCATATAAGCGGCTCTCATTTTGCAGATGCGGGACCGGAAAAATGGTCCCCTTAGCCGCAGAAGCGGAAATCTCTGGCAGTAGACTTCATATAATTCATTCTAAAGCACATTTATTCCACACTACTCACAACACTTAGGCGATTTGGGGGCTTTCAAAGAGAGGGTTTCTTCATAGATTCACAAGGTAAGTAATCTCCACCCACCTTAGTTTAAATACATGTTTATTAAGTAAATTTAATGCTAAAAACTAAGTAAAAATCAAGGGACTTAGATATAGACCTAGGGTTTTAATAACACTAAGATTTAACCAGGAATTTTTCCATGTAATGAACTAGAAATCCTATATTTGTGATCCTTAGGTGTTAGAGAAAAATTTTCTTCGAAAAATCTCGAAATCCGGGCACGTGGGCTGGTGTCGAAAGTTACGAAACTTGTGTTAATAGTTAGGAAATTTCTCAAATAGATAGAATTCAACCTTTTAAGTCTTTATTGAACAGTTCTTACGTTGTTCATTTAGTTTGTGCTCGTTCGGCTTCACGTTGAGGGTGTTGGGCTTGTTCTTGATATTGGAAGTGTGCTTCAGAGCAAGGTGAGTCTCCTTTCTAACCTCATATGAGGAAATTGTCCCCTTAGGACTAATAAATGACATTTTTCTATTAAATGTGGGGACTACGTACGCAATAGGTGACTAGGGTCCGTGCGTAACTCCTATGATATTAAATGTTGGAGTAGTTTAGGACCCATATCATGCCTAATTTGAGATATCCTCTATTTGAATTATCGATATGATCTTTTATGATACTCTAAAGACTAGGGAGGAATGAAAAGTGAACATATGAATATATTTGAACCTTGTAAGGATTCCCTTGTGTATAAATAAGCTTTTGTGTGCATTCTTGATGTTTCCTTGATATTTGTGGATCGGGCCGATCGCCTCGGTGAAATAGATGCATCTATGGTTCGGTCCGTCTGACCCTCGATAGTGCACAATTTATATTCTGTTGGAGCGGGTCGTTGACCTCTGTGTCGACCCAAAGGGTCATCACCAGATTCCTCCCTTATTCTGTGCTTCTGAGGCATTTAAACCTCACTTATAGTTGTCTCTATTAGCGTTCGTAGTTCGGGCGCAAAGCCGGAAAGCTTTTATGTGGAAATATGTGAACTCTATGAAATATTTGAAGAATTGTGATACTAATATGATTAAAGTTGACTTAGGTCAATATTTTTGATAAACAAACCCGGACTCGTGATTTGACGATCCCGAAAGGTCCGTAGATGCAACAATCTAGCCGGTCGTTTTTGGAATTTATGCCCTGATCCCCCATTTACTGCTTTCCCTAAGTTTATTTCTGCTATTTTGGTTTTCCAGGACGTTCGGTATTAGGATTCGTAGTGTTTTTGGACACTTAGTCCCTAAATGAGAGCTGAAGAGTTAAAAAATGGTCCGTATTCGGAGCAGTGTGAAAACAAACTCTTAAAGGAAATATGATGGTTCCATTAGCTCTGTTAGTTTATTTCATGGTTGTGAGTGTGTTCGGAAGGTAATTTGGAGGTCCGTAGCTCATTTAGGGCTGAAATGCCGAAGTTTGAATTTTTGAAGTTCTGGTCCGATAGTGAATTTTTTATCCGAGGGTCTGTTTGGGATTCTGAAAGTTTATGTAGCTTTTTCATGTCATTTTGGATGTGCGTGCAAAATTTAAGATCATTCGGACAAGGTTGGGATAGGTTTTTGATCGAATGTGTGTTTGGTTAGAATTTGAAGTTCATAGGCTTGAATCTTGGCTTAAATCGTATTTCCAGTGTTTTTTTGGGTGATGTAAGGATTTTACAAGTTTGAATGATGGTATGGGATATGTTCGTAGGTTATGTTGAGGTTCCGGGGGCCTCGAAAGTGTTTCGGATGCTCAACCCGTCATTTCCTCCTATTTTTGAACTGTTGTTGCTGCTTCTGGTATGCCTTCTTCGCGTTCATGTTCAGAGCCTCGCATTCGCGAAGCTCTGCCTCGTCCGTCATTGTGTTCGCATCATCCTTTCCGCGTTCCCATAGGTTTAAATGTCCCTTCATCGCGATCACGTCGCCTTTCCACGCGTTCGCGTAGGGCAACCTTCTGACCCTTTAATTTTCCTCAATGCGTTCGCATGCCATGTTTCGTGTTCACATAGTTAGCTGGGCCAGGTCTTCGTGTTTGCATCCCTTCCTTCGCAAATGTGAAGGGAAATGTGGGGACCTACTATTTTTCCTCTTCGCGAACGCGTGAGACCTGTCGCGTTCGCGATGCCTAAATGTCCTGAACAGTACTCAACATTTCAAAAACGAGGGTTCCTCCATTTTTAACAAAACAAAAGCTAGAGAGTTTAGTTTTGAGAGATATTTTGAGGGATTTTCAGAGGCAACAATTAGGTAACTATTCCTTACTCCTCTACGACTAAAACCCATTAATCTAATCTTAATTTCACCCTTTAGTTTCGTGTTTTTGAATGGGAAGTGGGTAAAACTTCTTACACCTAATTGTGTTGAGGGGGCATTTGACCTCTGATTTGGGAGATTTTTATATGGTTGGACTCATGAGAGTACGAGGGTTATGAAAATGTAAAAATTGTTCGATTCCGAGATGATGGCTAGAGGGGAATTTTGGTCATTTTACCTATTTTCGTGCCCTAGCTTTAATTTTTATAGTGGAATCATTTGATTACAATATTATTTGTGATTTGTAATTGAATTGAATAGATTTGGGCTATTTGGAGTCGGATACTCATGGCAAGGGCATTGTTTCTTAGCGGGTTTGTATCGGTTCAAGGTAAGTGGTTGTCTAACCTTGTGTGGGGGACCTTTTCCCTTAGGACAACTTATGTGTTGATTTAATTGTCTGGTACGCGATGTGATGAGCATGTACTTGTGTAAATTGTTGAAAATCCATTTTTCTTGAATTGCTCAAACTGTATTTTCTCCATTATTTGACTGATTTAAACGCAAGATTTACCCTGTGTTAGTTAGAGGAGTATTACTAGATAGAACTAACTGTCTATATGATTAATTGCCTTAATTAAAATTTCGTGAAGCATATTGGGCCATAACTTAACTGTTATTGTATTTGTGTATTTCATTTTCTGAATATTTCCCTATTTTGGTTGTGTTTTTATATTGATACTGCGGGTTCAATTCTCAGAGATCCTTATTACTTATATAATGGACTGTGGGTTCAATTCCTGGAGATCCTTGTTACTTATATATTGGACTGCGGGTTCAATTCTCTGAGATCCTTGTTACTTATATAATGGACTGCGAGTTAAATTCTCAGAGATCATTGTTTAGCTTAATTGCTAATGACTTGTAGCTTCTATCGTATTTTGACCTTTCTCGTAACTACTCCATCGAGGTTAGACTTGGCATTTACTAAGTACCGTTGTGGTGTACTCATGCTATCTTCTGCACACTTTTGTTGTGCAGATTTAGGTACTTCTTGTCGAGCACATTATCGGTGATTTCAAAGCTACACTTGGGGACTTGAGGTATGCATCTGCCGCATCCGCCGATCCGAAGAGTCTCCTTCCACTCTCCCTTATAGTTATTAGTCTCATTTCATATGTTTGGTTGTATCGACATTTCCAGATACTAGAGCTATAACTTATATTCTTTTAGCCTGTGTTTGTGTCTTGGAGGTTGTTATAGTATTTTGAGTTGAAGTGTATGTGCCAGGTGTTACTCTATACATTTTCCTATGTTACTTAGTATTAGTTTATTGCTTTCGTAAAGGTTGTTAAATTTCTGCAATGTATTAGGCTTACCTAGTCATGAAGAATGGGTGCCGTCATGACGTGTTCACAATTGGTGAACTCGTGAAAGTAGAAAAATATGGGACTCGTGCATTTGCCCGGTGTCAAAATCTGAGGTCTAGAACCCGAGTAAAAGAATTTTTCTAAAATTATTAAGGAAAATGGAAAGAGAAATTGATTAAAAGACTATGGTATCGGGATCATATTTTGGTTCGGACACTCGGTACAAGTCTTATAAGTTGTTTCAGAGCTTTCTGTGAGGTTTGGTCAAAATCAGACATCGTTTGACGTGTTTCGGACTATAAGTTCCAAGTTTGAAAGTTTATAAGAAAAATCATGAGTTTTGAAGCTTGATTCAGTGATTTGTATGTTATTTTGTTGGTTTGATCGCTCGAGTAAGTTCATAGGGTATTATTGAGTTAGTGTGTTTGGTTAGGAACCCCATGGGCTCGAAAGTGAAGTGGAGGTGGTTCGGGGTGTTTTCACACTTAGGAAAGTTGGCAGATTTTCGGCAATTTTTGCATAGCAAACTTCATCTTCGCGTTCGCATCCAGGCCACACATTCTCATAGCTTTAGTTGCCTTCCTTCTACGCGGTCGCGGGCATGTCCACGATGGCCAGGCTTCCTCTTCAATGCGTTCGTGAGTCCTCTCTCACGTTCGCATACGAGCCAGTCCCAACCCCCAGTCCCTTCTTCTATGCATTCGCAATTAGCACCATGCGAACATGATGCCTAGACATGTCCCTCCACCGCGAACGCAATACTATGATGCAAACGCAAAGAGAAAATGTCACAAACCCAAACCCGGTCATGATGTTGCCCAACACAACTGTTAGGCAAGCCCGACCATTTGCACTCTCAAGCAGAGCATAAAGCTCAAAGCCATTTATTTGAAAATCATTAACATCAATGAAGCTAAAAGTATAACTGATAGATAGACATAATCACAATAATACGGAATATAATCCCAAAGACCTTGGGGTCACGAGTCTAGAGCCTCTAATAATATAGTGTAGCAAAACTCCAATAATACATAGGTTCAAAGCTGCAAAAAAGTAATAATAGGGATAGGGGAGGAGTCGGGTCCTGCGGACGTCAGGCAGCTACCTCGACAACTCCAAATAGACTTTGAAAGGAGCAAGGTAACTTTGATAAGCTCCCGAGGTACCTGGATCTGCATACATGGTGCAGGGAGTAAAGTGAGTACTTCCAGCTTAGTGGTAATAGACATGTATAATGACTAACAGTAAGAAATCCCAATATATAACAATGTAAAGCTATAATCAATAGTCCTACACATTTATCAGTGTAATAACAGCAATTTATGACATATAACACAGTCATATAGGAATGTATGAATCCAATGCAATACACATGACCGCTACGACGCGTAGTGATCGTCGAAAACTCGACTCTTAGGAAGAGTGGGCTCTAATTACTTTTACCCGATAGTGATTTTTCGGGATCAATTCCTCAGAGAGCTTGATATTGGAGTCAAGTATTTGTGGAGACTAATTAAGAGTTGTAGCCTAATTTTGTCAACTACTTAAGCGTTGTAGCCTAATTTGGCTTCTAACATTTTTGGATTTTTTCTTCAATTATCAACTAATGGTTTTAACTACAATTATAACTAGATTTGCTAAATGATAACTCTAAGTTGTGTGCAATAAGGAAAAACAATAGGGTCGTACCACTTGCCTAGGTGACTAATTAACGGGTAATGAATCTCAATGCAAGGATGATAATATGGGATACATGGTTAACCATTGCACTTAACTCTCACTCTCACACCTCTCGGTAGAGAGAGTGATTTTTGCGCAATTAACTCTCTCGAGACCAATCGAGTAGGCTAATTTGCCCAAGAAACTAATGGCTCAAGTAGGGTAATTACTCTCTCGAGGTTTAACCCGTTACTTGGCACTACCATTCTCATGGGTCCATCCCAAATTCCTGTTGGGTTGATTGAGAGGTTATAGACTCTCTTTCTCAAGTAAAGTCAAAACCCATTAAGCTAAACTTAGCGTTTGCAACCACCCAATCTTAGTGAAAACATACAAACAACCCAAATACCATACACCCAATACCATCCAAGCCTTAATCAACAACACCCATTAATTACCCACACTAGGGTTGAGCCACAACCCTAGCTAATGAGTTTAGCTAGTCATAGAATCAATAGAAAAGGAAGAAATAATGGTATAGATTGACATAATATTGAATTATAAATCTAATACAACTAATTCCATGTTCTAAACCAAGTAAAATAGCCCAAAATAGGCACAAATATGTTGCCTCGTGCTCAGCTGCTCATCCAGTGTATCCCCACTTAACCTAAAAAGGTAAAATATTCTATTAATACTACCAGGCAAAATCTAGACAAAAATACCCTCGAGGGTCTGTCGCGGACCGCATGAAAATGACATGCCGCCATGTAGGGTAAAAGGTCTGCCAAAGTTGAGCTTCTAGACATCGGATGCAGATTGCCAGAAAATGTCACACGGCCGCGTGGGTTAAGTCACGCGGACCGCATGGAAATGATGCGCGGTCGCACTCCTGTTTGCCTTTCTACGCTTGTTTCTCTTATCTTGCTTCCACGCGGTCCGCACTGTTTTGGAGTGCGGCCGCGTGGGATTTTTGCCTTAGAATATTTTCAGTGCCTTCAACATTGCGGACAGTGTAGAAATGGATGCGGTCCGCGTGAGATTGTACCCCATTAGCAGGTTCTTTGATCCTCACCTGTACGTCAACATGGCAAATTAGTGCGGTCTGCACATGTTTCTTGACTTGGGTAATTTTCATGATCTCCTTGTGCTGCCGCATGACAAAAGGTTGCAGTCCGCAATAGTCTTTCAGCTCACATTTCAGTTCCTCTCTTGATGGTTGGCATACTTCACTCCTTTCTCAGCTGATTTGTGATCTTTGACATCTAATTTCTCAAACCTTCAATCAAGCGCAACTTGTAAGCAATTGAGGACCAATTTACATTAATTTATGCACAAAGATTAGGCAAAGAGGGGTATAAATCATGTAAAAATCAAAGTTATCAACTCCCCCAAACTTAACCATTTGCTTGTCCTCAAGCAAACAATATAAGACCTACCCTTCAGTGAAAAACATCAAAGAAATTCCGGTTTTGTCGTAGGGTAACCTCAATAGCATCAATTGGTACTAACAATTGACTTCAATGCAAGTGCATTATCAATACATTTAAAACTTTTGAAAACATTGTGGATCAAGTGTGACACAAGAACCTCAAGAGTTGACACATTTCATCAAGGAACCTTTTGCAAGTACTATGGTCATTATGGAACACAAACTCACACATCCCAGACTCTCCCTAAGTGAACCTCACCATTTAGAGTATTTGCACAGAATTTGAGGTGGAAGGATTTCTCGCTCATCTCTCACAAAGAAGATACCCAAAGTCCGACTCTAGGTACCATATGCTTGCCCTTCATGTAAGTATCCACTAATGAGGGCTTCCCTTAACTCAAGATCATATAGGGCTTTTTGATGAGTCATTGTGAATGCTTGTCGGTAATGGTAGGATATGCTTTAATTTACATGGGTTCACTCTTCCCTTAAGCACTTATTTTGGTCCGTTTTGGCATACCTTCTTGACTCATTTGAGTATTCCTTCTTTAAAAGGGGCTAGAGGGACACCATGTCATTCTTTCTTTTGCACTTCAAGACATTTTCTCCTTTTTGTTCACCTTTTTCACATCTTTGTCACTTGTTTGATGACTTTGGGTCCCTTTTTTGGGTTTCATTCACTTTTGTATTTCTTTTGCTTATTCTCTTTGTCATTGCCCTTTCTTTTTATTTTTTCTTTTAATCCTTTTTATCACATTGGTGCTTTTCTTGCCTCTCCCCCAAACATAGATATTGCCATTACTTAAGGGAAGGCTCGGGCCAAAAGAGGGTATCATTAAAATGGGTATAGGCTTGTAACTTTTTGGTTCATGAAAGAAAAAGTTCAAGGCTCAAAAGGGGTGAACTAGGGATCATTATATTGGTGGTTCATAATAAGGGATCAGTATAATATTGTTGGATCAAGGATAGCCTACAATCACTTTACGAGTCAAGTTCCACCCGTGATTTCGCCTCAACAAACATTCGGGGAAAGCTCTAGACCATTGGTATGGTACTTGGACTCACAAATCAAGTCCTCACCACACATACACTCAAAGATTTCCAAAGATGGAGTCGAGGGCCCAAAATAACCTCTAGAACAATTCAAGCACACAACAGTTCAACATAGTCGTATGATGATTGTTTGGTCAACCCAAGAGTCTCAATGCCATGACTTTCACCTTCCTAAACACAACTCAATGTCCTTGACCATGATATGAAGGTCAAATATGCTAGGACCAAGTGAAGCTTTTCTTGAGGTACCCTTAACTACCAAAAACATTGAAAAGAAGACAAGACAAATTAACACGACCCTTAAGAAAGTTGTCACGCTATCTATCATTGTGAAGAGCCACCTGGTTCACACAACACTCTAACCTTGCACTAACACAAAATAACAAAACTAAAAGAAACTATCAATTGATAACTAAACGAATATGTACACCATGATAGTAGAATATAAACTAAAGAGATTCAGAGTTAAAATTCAATTACAAACCAACTATATCTACAAGTGTACTAACAAGAAAGAAAGATAAAAATATATATAGTCATCCAGTTTTTAACAAAAAGTAGGGCCACACACCTACGAATAACTACCAAATGTAAGCATAAAAAAAGATAAGGAGCAAAGGATATAGAAAATGGCACCTCAAGCCTCATATGCTGGCCTATGCTGCTCGGTGGCTCCCATGTCCTGTGTTGGCAGGGACCTCAGACTGGTCCCCAGCCTGCTGTTGTGCTACTGGGACAAGTGTTGTAGGTTCAACTAACTGTGCAACAGAAGGATCCTCATGCTCCGTGGCCAAAGTAATCACAACTCCTTTAGTGTTGGGGAGTTTCCTTTTCTTCTTAGGCCTAAGCTCCTCAGCTGGTGACTGCTTGGTGGGAGTCTCAATAGTAGGCTCCTCAAATAACAAGTCTAGTGGCAGCTGATCCGCCACTAGCTTGTCCACATGTGTCCTCAATGCTGCTACATCCTCCTTTGAGGCTTTTGTTTTCCTGAGCTTCCTGTGTTTCTTTGCCAAGCTCTTCAATGCCTTGATGTGCTCGCCAACTGACTTGGCTAAGGAATACTGCTTTTTCATCATTTCTTCATGGTTTTCAAGGATTTTATTCAAGGTATCTTCAATTGAAGCAGGTACCTCAATTGTAACTAGTGCTCTCTTGACCTATACAGGTGTTGTAAAGCTAGACAACTTGGATGTCACTGCCGATATCTAGTTGTTCAAACTAGCTAGTGAATGAGTGAGCTGGTTGGTCGTAAACCCGTGAGTCTTGGAAACTTGAACTACGGGCTCGGCTGAAGTAGAAGGTGGTGTTGTAGAAGACCCTAGGAGAAACAAACTAGTATCAATGGGCTGCACCAAAACATTTGGCTCTTCAGACTGGCCAACTGTTGAGGAAGTGAAGGCTTGACCTTTCTTTGTACTCTTCGAGTTGTCAAGGCCCTTTTGATCATACCAATAGTAGGGGCTCACCGGATGGACTTTCACATCAAACTTCTTCTTTTTTACCCCTAGCTCTCGAAAATACATAGTCAATGTGTTTGGAAAGGGGTAGTTGGTTTTGGTCTCATTTTCTACTGTTGAGGTCATGCATAATGTTTCCCACATTCAATGGGAACCCTGACATGATAGAAGCAACTAGGATAGCACTATCAATGGTAACAGAATGGTCATGTGTGGTTGGATCAAGCCGATTGCACACAAATGTCAACCACCATTTTGCTTCAAAACTAAGGGTGTTCCTATATATATTCTCCCAAGCCCTAAGCCACAATGGCACTGTACCTGGAGGTGCTGAAATTTTAGCTAACCATGGGCGAACTTCTTTTTTTACTACCAAGTTCTCTAGATATTGTGACTCGTCTTCATCTACGAACCCCAAAATGTCATTCAAAGATTTCCTGTCAAAGAGGACCACCTTATCCCTCACTTTAGTAGCTGTAGACCCCCAAACGACATAGTAGATATTGGTGTAGAATTCCTTGACCATATGCTCATTTGCCATATCCACTCGTTCCTTAAAGAAGCCCCAACCCGCCCTCGTACAGAATTGAGCATGTACATGAGGGTTTTGAGGGAGTAGGTATGCATCAATAAATCGCCTCTCTAAGATGAGTTTTCTTTTAGGCCACCATTCCCTAAACCGGTGGAAGGCAATTTGACTGACTAATCTATCTTCCCATACTATTGGCTTTCTAGTTCGTTCAACATCCCCTACTTGAGGCTTACCTCCCCCAGCCTGCTCTTCGCTATCTCATGATTGTTCTCCACTCTCCCCTAATAGTAAAGCTGTGGGAGATGTGGAGTATTTGGTAGCTACGTGTAAGGCCCCGTAAAATTTTTGTGCATAAAACCTAGTAGATGTGGTGTCATGGTCCGAATAATGTGTTAGGAATGCGTAGAATTCTTCGCGGCGAGCTTGCTCGCCGCGGTTCGGACCCTTGGTAATGATTTAAGTTTCAAAAATGTAGAGAAATAATTTTTCCGAAAAAGTGTCAAATATGCGGTCAAGAATGCGACCGCAGAATCAACATGCGGACCGCATTCTGATCGCAAATCATTCCAGAGAGTTTCTCAAAAAATCCGTCAAATGTGCGGTCGATATGCGATCGCATGTCAAATCTGCGGTGCATTTTGCGACCGCAGATCAAACATGCGGACCGCATTCCGGCCGCATTCCTTAACAGAAACTTGTAATTTTTGAGGCCATTTTGCGGTCACTTTGCGGACCGCATGTGTGTTCTGCCGGTCGCATAGTGACCGCATATTTGACCCCGGCCCAGTTTTTGTAACATTTTGACCCGATCTCTTCTTTAATATAACACACCTCTTCTTCATTTTTATCATATCATCTCACCAAAAATTAGAGAGAGAAGAGAGGGTTTTTAGAGAGAGAAATCTTACATCTTCAAGGATTGTTCCAATCATTTTAATTCCAAGGGATCCTAGGGCAAGGATTCAACTTCCCCAATATTTTCAAGGTAAAAACCCTAACTATTTTCTTTGATTTTCAGTTTTAATTGGGTAAAGAGAGGTTTGTATATAATAGCTTTTGGAAAATGGAATTTCATACTCATGCATGATTATTGATCTTGATTTTTAGTAAAACAAAAGAAGTAAGTAGAAGTAAGAGTCTTCAAGAACAAGGTGGGCAAGAATAGGATATCTTGGGTAAGCATAAAGTAGAAAGTTAACGGAAGAAAACTCATCACCAGGTATGTATGGCTAATTTTGATTCTTGTGAAATCGCCCTTATGTGTAAAATTGTTTGGCATGTGTTGATTTGAGAAATTGTATGTGATTAATTGATGTTGTTGTTGGATATTCAAAGTTGTTGTTGAACTATGAGTGTTGTGGTAAGAAATATGAATCGAAAGGTAAATGAGAGTTGAATTGGGTAAAGAATTTGTGGATAATGATTATGATGGCCTATATGGCACCTTGTGGAAAAGAAATCGAAACACTTGAGAATTGGTTTATTGTGGAAAGAAATGAAACACTTGAATTATGGAAAATTGCTGAATATACATGTGTGAATATTCTTGAATGTGGAAACATTGTAACTTGGTTGTGATATTGGCTTGAGAAGTAATTGAGAACGTGAAACAATGTGCAAGTTGCTTATTTGAACTCGTTGAAATTGTGTGTAGTACCTTATCTGCTGTTTGAAATTGTTGTGTTTTCAACTGTAAGGCGGGGTCGTGTCGCGCGCCGCGACGTGGTGAAATAAGGTGTGGGTTGGGGTGATAAGGGTGGCCGAGGTAATAAGGGTGGTCAGGGGCAATAAGGATGGAAAGCGATCGAAATCGCTATTAAAAATTGATACATAAATCAATAATGTGAAATTGTGAAAGGAGACAACAGGAGAGTTTGCAACCTGTGGGGCACTGATTGCCCCTTTGTTTGACTACTTGTGCTTTACGTGATTGATTGGTTATTGTTAAATTGGTTGGTTGTAGAAAGTGCTTTGTGTGAGAATTATTTGAAATGAGGAAAAATGTGGAAACATGGTTGGCTGGCTTAATTAATTGTTGATGTAATTTAATGGCTTGAGTTTACTTGGGACAAAGTTTGTCCATACATACCAGTACAATTCAAGTGTACGGACGTCCCTTTTGCCGGGGGCGCTACATTCGTGTCATGATTGTAGGTGGATCAGTAGCAGGCACTTCAGCTCATCGGCGGTAGTATCCTTCTCCTTCCACTGCCCGTTTTGGTGAGCCCCTTTCTTCCTCGGGGCCTTGTGTGGTTCATGCCACTCGGTTTAGATTTCATTTTGGTTTTGTAAGGTATAGCCGGAGCCTTGTTACCGGCAAGTATTGTATTTCCCTTTTGTATCCTAGAGGCTCCGTAGACATGTAAACTGTGGGATTGTGGCCTATGTATATGTATGGGGCGTTGTAAATATAAATTATGAACTTGTTAGTAAATAAATCACATGGTTATGTTAATGCATTGTGAAATCAGTCATTGTTGGTAAGATATTTTGGTTAATGAGTAACAGTCAACACAGGGGTAACGCGTGGGAATGGAAGGCACCTAGGTCCGCTTGACTGGGGCAACCCGGTCAGGCGCCGGTCATGTCCCTCGATTTGGGGCGTGACAAACTTGGTATCAGAGCATATGGTTTTTAAAGTGTCCTAGGATGTCTCGGAGCCGTGTCTAGTAGTGCCCTTCTTATAGGTGTGTTGTCGACCACATCATATAAGTAGGGGGCTACACGGACATTTAGGAATATTACCCTTCTTCATCACTCCAAATCGTGCGATAAAGCTTGATTATAAGATTGTTTTGTAACCCGTGCGTTGAGATTCAAGGTAAGTTTAAATGCTCTTTCTTCTATTTTATGTAGTGTTGTCATATGTCATGACCAATGGGAAAAGACATGGGTGTTATGGAGATTGCACATGTATCTTGTTGAATAAACTGTATGAATATATATAGTATAAGTACATAGTACTACAAGTATACTTTATTTGGGGAAAGGATTAGAAGTGATTACCCGCACGAAGAGGCATTGATTTGATGATTGATATGTAAGTTTAAATAGCAAGCGTGGTTAGTGCAAGAAATGTATAATTGATCGTAAGGTGTGAAAGAATATTGGTTATATAAGCACGTGATATATGAGAGAATGACTAAGAGATTAATGGGGAGAATGTAAGTCTCTCATATGAGGTAAAAAGTTATGAAATGAGACTCAATTGGACCCTAGGTGAGAAGACCCTTGTCTTACGAACGTTATAAGGACCCAGAAAATGTACGAAGTTGCGTTACACTCATAAAGGATATGCGTGGGGACTTGGAATCCCATACCTACGTGGCTGAATAGGAGAAGGGAACTTAGGAGATCAATACTATGGTGACTTAAATTTTCCTAATGGTCGAGTATATATATAAGAGGGATAGATATATGAGGCATATGTTCCTAAAGTTTCTACACTCAAGACTTGTGTCAAGATCCAGGATATTTTCCCCATGTGGGAGAGGGAGGACCATCGTGAGGCCACTTAAATACAATGAAACAAGAGCGAGACCATGTAGCTATGATATTTGAATATTTTGGTGAAGACATGAATGGTCTAGAAAAGAGATTAAGGAATGTAAATTCTTCACGCATGGCAATGTGACCGATAGGGTCAACGATTCTAGAAAATAAGAGTATGTTTGTAAAGAGACTTTTACTTGTCATAAGGTCGGGAGAAATGGGACCCAAGGAGGTACCATATGTCAAATGTGAAAGATTGTGAGTTCCTAGAATGGGCTAATCATAGATTTGTGATTTAAACAAAGTTTCGGGATACTAAGAAAGCCAAAACGAGTGAGAGAAATGAATGTGTTGCCACAACAACCCAAGATGGTAATTGGGGCTTGATAGAGAGCCTCTAAAGAGCCTTACAAATAGATAAGTGTTAAGTGATGTTCAGACGAACACTCATTGCTACATATGTCCCAATAAGAGTTAAGAGGTGAGCCGGATGGAATGCCTAAGGTAAGAGACCACGTAATATATGGAAGAGTGCGTGGCTATTCACTAACTAGGAAGAATGAGGTGAGAAGAAATGGGGAGAAAACCTTTAAATTGAGATGGTCATGGTTATTTAATACAATTTGTTTGCATCAGAATGGTGGACTCACTTAGGGCACAAGTGTTAATAAAAGTTATAAGGGATTAACCGCAATTCAACCGACATGGGTGACACTGAATATCGACTAAAAGGGGTCTAGAGATAGTTCATGTCTACACACAATGGGAAGCGAGGTCATCGTTGGTAAGGTTGTGGTACTGTAAATTGATTAAACAAGACATAATGATTTTTCAAATTCACAGGAGACAGACAAATGTGTGGAACAATAAAGCTATTAATTATGCACTATCCGCAAAACAAGATGGGAATGAAAGGTTCGGAATGGATTGAAGGAGGATGAAAACTCGTGACAGACTAGACGTGTTTGGCATGATAACTCTTAAGCGGCAATATCAGGGAACTTTATTGGTAACTATAACATGGGGAATAAGGCGAGTTACTCATCCGAGATAGAATCAAGTGGACTAAGCCTTACACTTAAGAGTGAAACCAAAAGTTGTTGTTGAAGTATTGAGGAGGATTTAAAGTTTCAGAGAATACCCTTCTCGGGATAGTGACCCTTCGTAAGTCATATGCATATAAAGGTTGTTGATATACGTTTTGAGAGGTGTTTAACCGTAATGAGGGATGGTAGGAAATTTCACAGGGGAAGTAGTGCAGTTTCTTAAAGTCTATAATGCACATATGGGGAGAAAGAGGTTGGTTAAGAAAAGTTAGAGCACAATGCTACTTTACATTCGATACAATGCCGTGCAAGTTAGTGTTATTCGGGGTATATGTGCAAAGTTAGCCAGTGCTATTCATTTGAGATAGGAGGTCATATGAGAAAACTCATTCAGCAATGCCTTGGGTTAAGAATTATGAAGAGTTAGTAGCAATTGTTCACATGGGGTCGTAACCACATCAAGGAAATTATAGTGGAACTCAATTCGTGGAAGGTCTTATGTATGAGGAATACAGTAAGGATGTTCCGCTATCGATGTAAAGTATTAAGGTGAAAGTTATGCCTCCAAGGTTGGTTAGGGTGTGTGTTGATGCAGCACAGAAAGGTTATAGCGTATGCTTCGAGATAACTCAAAAATCACGAGAAGAATTATCCGACACATGATTTGGAGCTCGCGGCAGTTGTGTTTGCTTTGAAATATGGCGGCACTATCTTTATGGAGTTTATGTAGATGTGTTTTCAGACCCCAAGGGCCTCCAGTATTTGTTCAAGCAGAAGGAGCTAAATCTAAGACAGCGGCGGTGGTTAGAATTGCTCAAGGGCTATGATATGAACATATTGTACCATCCAGGGAAGGCAAATGTGGTAGCCGACGCTCTTAGTCGAAAATCCATGGGTAGTTTGGCTCATTTGGGTGTGGATCGGAGACCCCTGGCTCGGGAGGTTTACCAATTAGCCAGTTTGGGGGTTCGTAGCTCGGCGTCAGACGAGCGGGATATTTTGGTGTATAATGGAGTAGAATCATCATTGGTCGCGGAAATCAAAGAAAAACAGTTCATGGATCCAGCATTAGTTCGGGTAAAGGAAGTAGTTCTGAATGACAAGACCTCAGCATTGGTACTCAGCAGTGAAGATGGTGTAATGCGGTGTCAAGACAGACTATGTGTTCCGGACGTGAACGAACTTCGAGAAAAGGTAATGGCAGAGGCACATATTTCCAGATATTTTGTACAACTAGGTTCCACAAAAATGTATCATGACCTTAAGGAGATTTATTGGTGGAACGGTATGAAAAGGGATATAGAAAGCTTTGTAGCTAAATGTCCGAACTGTCAACAAGTGAAGGCCGAGCATCAACGACCCGGTGGATTAACTCAGCTTATAGAAATACCAAGGTGGAAATGGGAGATGATCAATATGGATTTCGTGGTAGGGTTACCTCGCACTCGGCGTAAGTTTGACTCAATATGGGTGATAGTGGATCGACTCACCAAATCAGCTCACTTCCTGCCAGTCAAGTCCACTGATACTGCGGAGCAAATATGCAAGATTGAACATCAAGGAGATAGTAAAACTTCATGGCACTCCACTTTCTATCATCTCGGATCGTGGGGCTCAGTTCACAGCTAACTTTTGGAAGAAGTTTCAGCAAGGTTTGGGAACTCAGGTGAATCTCAGCACAGCTTTCCATCCACAGACCGACGGTCAGGCCGAGCGGACCATTCGGACGCTTGAAGATATGTTGCGGGCTTGTGTCTTAGATTTTAAAGGTAATTGGGATGAACACTTGCCACTGATAGAATTTGCTTACAATAACAGCTATCATGCTAGCATTCAAATGGCCCCGTTTGAGGCATTGTACGGGAGAAGATGTAGATCGCCAGTCGGGTGGTTTGAGGTAGGTGAAGCGGAATTGCTAGGGCCAGATATGGTGTATGAAGCTATGGAAAAGGTCAAAGTTATTCAGGAGAGAATGAAAACAGCACAGAGTCGTCAAAAATCCTATGCAGACGTTCGTCGAAGGGATTTGGAGTTTCAAGTCGATGATTGGGTGTTCTTGAGGGTATCTCCTATGAAAGGAGTCATGCGATTTGGAAAGAAAGGGAAATTGAGTCCTAGGTATGTCGGGCCATATCGGATCGTTCAAAGGATTGGTCAAGTTGCTTATAGGCTAGAGTTGCCTTCCGAGATGTCAGGCAATGCATCCGGTATTCCATGTGTCCATGTTGAAGAAAGTGATTGGAGATCCATCCACCATCATGCCAGTCGAAGCTATAGAGGTTAATGAAAATTTGTCATATGAAGAAATTCCAGTTGCCATTTTGATAGGCAAGTCCGTAAGTTAAGAAATAAGGAAGTTGCCTCTGTTAAAGTATTCTGGCGAAGTCAACAAGTTGAGGAGGCCACATGGGAAGCAGAGAAAGAGATGAAGGAAAAGTACCCCCATTTGTTTGATCAAGCTTAGAAGAAATTAGGCGATCCTTCTACTTCTAGTAACTGCGTCATCTTGTCCAAGTTGTTTCCCTCTTAGTGTTAGTAAAAGCCTCCTCCATTTTGTAAAGAGTTATGTGTTAAGTAAGCAACTAATAGTAAGTGTAGATTGGTAATGGTTTGTTAAGTGTACATGGTGTGTTAAAATGGTTAAATAAGGTAAGAATTCATTGAAGTGACTAGTTTATGTGCAATTGTAACAATGTGATAGAATATGTGCATTCGTTGAGGTAAGAAAGTATATACAAGTTGTATATTGTTGTTTGGTAATATGTTTCGGGGGCCCTCTGACAGGTGGATATGTTCATAATACAAAGGAAACTCTGGCGAAATTTTTCTAAAATATAAGAGTTAATCAAAATTTTGACAGCTTGCATATCATGTCTTTCAAAATTCATTTATTTCAAAATCCTCATTCGAGGACGAATGATCTTAAGGGGGAGGATGTAAGGCCCCGTAAAATTTTTGTGCATAAAACCTAGTAGATGTGGTGTCATGGTCCGAATAATGTGTTAGGAATGCGTAGAATTCTTCGCGGCGAGCTTGCGAGCCGCGGTTCGGACCCTTGGTAATGATTTAAGTTTCAAAAATGTAGAGAAATAATTTTTCCGAAAAAGTGTCAAATATGCGGTCAAGAATGCGACCGCAGAATCAACATGCGGACCGCATTCTGATCGCAAATCGTTCCAGGAGAGTTTCTCAAAAATCCGTCAAATGTGCGGTCGATATGCGATCGCATGTCAAATCTGCGGTGCATTTTGCGACCGCAGATCAAACATGCGGACCGCATTCCGGCCGCATTCCTTAACAGAAACTTGTAATTTTTGAGGCCATTTTGCGGTCACTTTGCGGACCGCATGTGTGTTCTGCGGTCGCATAGTGACCGCATAATTGACCCCGGCCCAGCTTTTGTAACATTTTGACCCGATCTCTTCTTTAATATAACACACCTCTTCTTCATTTTTATCATATCATCTCACCAAAAATTAGAGAGAGAAGAGAGGGTTTTTAGAGAGAGAAATCTTACATCTTCAAGGATTGTTCCAATCATTTTAATTCCAAGGGATCCTAGGGCAAGGATTCAACTTCCCCAATATTTTCAAGGTAAAAACCCTAACTATTTTCTTTGATTTTCAGTTTTAATTGGGTAAAGAGAGGTTTGTATATAATAGCTTTTGGAAAATGGAATTTCATACTCATGCATGATTATTGATCTTGATTTTTAGTAAAACAAAAGAAGTAAGTAGAAGTAAGAGTCTTCAAGAACAAGGTGGGCAAGAATAGGATATCTTGGGTAAGCATAAAGTAGAAAGTTAACGGAAGAAAACTCATCACCAGGTATGTATGGCTAATTTTGATTCTTGTGAAATCGCCCTTATGTGTAAAATTGTTTGGCATGTGTTGATTTGAGAAATTGTATGTGATTAATTGATGTTGTTGTTGGATATTCAAAGTTGTTGTTGAACTATGAGTGTTGTGGTAAGAAATATGAATCGAAAGGTAAATGAGAGTTGAATTGGGTAAAGAATTTGTGGATAATGATTATGATGGCCTATATGGCACCTTGTGGAAAAGAAATCGAAACACTTGAGAATTGGTTTATTGTGGAAAGAAATGAAACACTTGAATTATGGAAAATTGCTGAATATACATGTGTGAATATTCTTGAATGTGGAAACATTGTAACTTGGTTGTGATATTGGCTTGAGAAGTAATTGAGAACGTGAAACAATGTGCAAGTTGCTTATTTGAACTCGTTGAAATTGTGTGTAGTACCTTATCTGCTGTTTGAAATTGTTGTGTTTTCAACTGTAAGGCGGGGTCGTGTCGCGCGCCGCGACGTGGTGAAATAAGGTGTGGGTTGGGGTGATAAGGGTGGCCGAGGTAATAAGGGTGGTCAGGGGCAATAAGGATGGAAAGCGATCGAAATCGCTATTGAAAATTGATACAAAAATCAATAATGTGAAATTGTGAAAGGAGACAGCAGGAGAGTTTGCAACCTGTGGGGCACTGATTGCCCCTTTGTTTGACTACTTGTGCTTTACGTGATTGATTGGTTATTGTTAAATTGGTTGGTTGTAGAAAGTGCTTTGTGTGAGAATTATTTGAAATGAGGAAAAATGTGGAAACATTGTTGGCTGGCTTAATTAATTGTTGATGTAATTTAATGGCTTGAGTTTACTTGGGACAAAGTTTGTCCATACATACCAGTACAATTCAAGTGTACTGACGTCCCTTTTGCCGGGGGCGCTACATTCGTGTCATGATTGTAGGTGGATCAGTAGCGGGCACTTCAGCTCATCGGCAGTAGTATCCTTCTCCTTCCACTGCCCGTTTTGGTGAGCCCCTTTCTTCCTCGGGGCCTTGTGTGGTTCATGCCACTCGGTTTAGATTTCATTTTGGTTTTGTAAGGTATAGCCGGAGCCTTGTTACCGGCAAGTATTGTATTTCCCTTTTGTATCCTAGAGGCTCCGTAGACATGTAAACTGTGGGATTGTGGCCTATGTATATGTATGGGGCGTTGTAAATATAAATTATGAACTTGTTAGTAAATAAATCACATGGTTATGTTAATGCATTGTGAAATCAGTCATTGTTGGTAAGATATTTTGGTTAATGAGTAACAGTCAACACAGGGGGTAACGCGTGGGAATGGAAGGCACCCAGGTCCGCTTGACTGGGGCAACCCGGTCAGGCGCCGGTCATGTCCCTCGATTTGGGGCGTGACACACTGCCCTTCTTAGATCCGGACCCATCAGACGAGTCTAAAGATACCACATTCATTGCCTGCTTGGAGGTGGCAGCAGTGGCTTGATCTAGAGATGGGAAGTCATGGAGGCCTCTTGACACCGACATGTGCATGGGGGCAGACTCTGAAGTTGCACTCCTAGAGGGTGTACACTCACTCCCTATGGAGCGGGAGGCAGCCTTATCAGCAGCCCGGATCATCTTTCGAGTTTTCTTGATTTTTGCTCTAGCCTCAAGAGTGAGTTTATGCACCCTTTTTCCATATCCCCCTCGGGAAAAACCACCTCTCCCGGGTTCTTTATCTTTGTGCCCACATTGAAATTGCCGACCTCCGCGATGTTTTACCATTTTTTGTAAAAACACAAGTCTAAAAATGTTAGTAAAAGTAAAGTAGAAGTGGGCAATGAAATAGTGAAATTACACAATGGTTTTGTTAGATACCACGCGGATCGCATAAAAATGCCACACAGTCCGTACAGGCCAAATGATTAATAGATAGTATGTATGAATGACCTACGTGGACCGCACACATGTGTCACACGGCCGCGTGGAACCAATGCGGACTGCACATTTTTGGTATGCGGCCGCATTGATTCTGGTTCAGAATACTGAACTCTCTAAAGATGGGCCACGCGGGCCGCACTGTTTTGGACCGTGGTCACACTGAAGCCACGCGGACTGCAAAAAAAATCACGCGGACCGCGCTGAGGATGTGCAATTGTATAACTAAATTCACGCGGACCGCACAAAAATGTTTTGCGGCCGCGTAGGGCAAATATTCCTGAGCAGTTCAATTTTTCTTTTATTATCACTATTATGTCCAATTTTTGGGAACCTAATTGTCCCTACTCAGTATTTTTATCAAGAAGCTTAAGTCCTAATATTCAGAAGTCAATCTCAATGTATCAGTCAATAAAAGTAAGAGAAATTAAGAAATTAAGAAGTTATTCTGTTAAGAATTAACTAAAATAAAAATAACTTGAATAAACAGATGTAGTAGGGTGAAATGTTACCATGAATTAATTGCCTATCGGATGTGTGTGCAGCTTTGTAGATGAACGGTAAAAATTGTATCTCTGATGTAAAATGAGTGAAAAGGATTAAAGTTGGCCCTAGGTCTCTATTTATAGAGAACTGTGGGGCCCTTTACTTACCCACTTGCGCGGCCGCACAAAAATGGCACGCGGACCGCGCATGATTTTTCTCCCATTTTCTTTTTCTTAAGGCAGCCCACACGGACCGCACTGATTTGGTGTGTGGCCGCATGGGAAACTTTAGAGAAATGCTGATTCTACAAATTCCATATGGACCGCACTGTTTTTGTGTACGGCCGCACTAGAAAACTTCAGAGCACCTACTATTTGAGTCCAAACTCATGCGGACCACACTAAAATGGTCATGCGGCCGCGTGGCAACTGGTGAGATACTGTCCAATTTTTATTTTACCTGCACTGTTTCAACATCATCCCGACAACACTTCACAACACATCAGTTCAAAAATCCTACTCTACAATGAAAAAAATGAAGAAATATAAAAGACATGGGATGCGTCCCAAGAAGCGCCTGATTTAACGTCGCAGCACGATGTGGGTTACCATAATCTCTACTTCAAGTGAATAAGTGCCACCATGTGGCTATCATCAACCTTCCCAAGTAATGCTTAACTCGATGCATGTTAACTCGGAATACTTTACCATTTTTGTTCTTCAGATCAAGGGCACCGAAAGGAGTTACACAAACAACTTCAAAGGGACCACTCCATTTGGGTTTGAGTTTTCCCAGGAATAACCTTACCATTGAGTTGAAAAGAAGGACCATGTCACCAACCTTAAATTCCTTGCCTCTGGCATATTTATCATGTATGTACTTCATCTTGTCCTTGTACAAGGATGAGCTGGAGTAAGCATGAACACGAAATTCGTCAAGATCATTCAATTGGTCTACTCGGGGGTTGGCCGCAACATCCCATTCCAAATTCAAATATTTTAAAGCCCACATCGCCTTGTGCTCTAGCTCCACCGAAAGATGACAAGCCTTACAAAATACCAACCGATATGGAGACATACCTATTGGAGTTTTGTATGCTGTCCTATAGGCCCAAAGAGCATCATCCAACTTCTTTGACCAATCGGTCATATTTGCATTCACTATTTTGGACAAAATACTCTTAATCTCCCTGTTAGAAAACTCCACTTGACCACTTGCTTGGGGATGGTATGGAGTAGTCACTTTGTGGTTAACTATATATTTGGTGAGCAAAGAGTCGAATGCCTTATTACAAAAATGGGACCCCCCATCACTAATGATAGCATGAGGGGTTCCAAATCTAGTGAAAATATGTTTCTTCAAGGATTCCACAAGGTGTGCCAATAGAAATCACAACTTAAAACTTTAGACGTTGTTCTCACCCCCCCCCCCCCAATGATGACCACCATAAAGGGAAGAGTGGTACGCTTCCAATATGCTCAATTGTTCTTCTTCTGGGACACAATGATGAATCACCCTATCAGTGCAAATTTTGGACAAATATGGCTCGTCCTAATAGAAATCCAAACTATCCCGCTTGAGCTTCTTCTTTTGGTTAGAAGAGAGCTCATACGGGATGATACCGGTCACAAGATAATTGGCTACATCCGCAAACCATGGAATATCAGGCATGGACACCGCAAGAAGTTGTTCATCTGGAAAACCATCATTAATCTCAACTCCATTGCTTGGTCTTCCTTCTTCCTCTAGCCGAGACAAGTGATCCACGGCATGGTTTACGCTTCATTTTCTATCAATAATCCAAGATCAAGTTCTTGCAATAGTAACACCCATCTCATCAATCTTGCTTTTGAGTATCTCTTTGTCATCAAGTACCTAAGGGCTACATGATCGGTATGAATAATCACCTTGGCTCCCATAAGGTATGGGCGAAACTTCTCCATGGCAAAAACAATAACTAGCAATTCCTTCTCGATGACCATATAATTTCTTTGAGCCTCATTCATTATCTTACTTACATTGTACACCGGGTGGAACATCTTGTTAATTCTTTGACCTAACACCGGTCTAACCGCTACATCACTAGTGCCACACACTAATTCAAATGGCAAATCCCAATTTGGTGTGGTGATAATGGGACTGGTAGTCAACTTATGCTTCAACAATTCAAAAGATTCCATACACTTTTCATCGAACACAAACTTCACATCCTTCTCCAACAACTTGCACAATGGGTTCACGACCTTTGAGAAATCCATGATGAAATGCTGGTAGAATTCGGTATGACCTAAGAAACATCTCACCCCCTTGACAGAGGTGGGGGGAGATAGCCTCGATATGACTTCTATCTTTGCTTTGTCCACTTCAATGCCATTCTTTGAAATTTTATGCCCCAAAACAATTCCTTCTTGCACCATAAAATGACATTTCTCCCAATTTAGCACAAGATTAGTCTCTTCGCATCTCTTCAACACATTATCCAAATTTCCCAAGCATTCATCAAAAGAAACCCCCACAACACTGAAATCATCCATGAACACCTCCAAAATGTCCTCCACCATGTCGGTGAAGATGGCCATCATGCATCTCTGGAAGGATGCTGGTGCATTGCAAAGTCTGAATGGCATCCTTGAGAATGAGAAAGTGACATAAGGATAAGTAAATGTTGTCTTTTCTTGGTCTTCTAGGCAATGAGAATTTGGTTATACCACGAGTAGCCATCAAGGAAGCAATAGTAAGCCCGGCCCGCTAAACGATCAAGCATTTGGTCCAAAAATGGTAGAGGGAAATGATCCTTCCTAGTGACCTTGTTGAGCTTTCTATAATCCATGCACACTCTCTACCCCGTGACCGTGCGGGTCAGAATCAACTGATTATTTGCATTTGTGATCACCGTGATGCCACCCTTCTTAGGAATACATTGGACCGCGGAGGTCCATGAACTATCTGATATTGAGTAGACCACAATGGCATCCAACCACTTGATAACCTCCTTCTTGACCACCTCTTGCACAGATTCATTTAATCTTCTTTGGTGTTCAAGTGACGGCCTTGCATCATCCTCCAAAATGATCTTGTGCATGCAAAAGCGGGGCTTATGCCCCGAATATCCACCAAGGTCCATCCAATCGCCCGCTTGCGCTTTTGTAAAACCTTCAAAGTGGCGTCCACCTGCAAGTTAGTTAAGCAAGATGAAAGAATAACTGGTAAAGTGAAATTGGATCCCAAGTACTCATACCTGAGGTGAGGAGGAAGTGGTTTCAACTCCAACACTAGTGGCTCCTCAATAGATGGCTTTGTTGGAGGGTTCCTGCGATTCTCAAGGACTAATAACAACTTTCTTGGCTCATAAGTGTACGAGCCCATACCATGTAAAGAATTAACAAACTCGATTCTTCCGGCATAATCATTAGCTTCCATGTTCAAAAGTACTGCTTCAAGTGGGTCTTCAACATTCATCATGGTGCTTGTGTCATCCACTATCACTGCCATGACAATGTCGAAAAACGAACAAACTTCGGTACTATTAGGTTGCCTCATCGATTTGCATACATAGAAAACTACTTTTTCATCACCAGCCCGGAAAGTTAACTCTTCTGCCTCGACGTCCACAAAAGCTTTTCCAGTTGCTAAAAAAGGCCTTTCCCAAATGATAGGGACTTCAAAGTCCACTTCACAGTCAAGAATCACGAAATCGGCCAGCAAAATGAACTTGTCAACTTGAACAAGCACGTCGCCAATGATACCCAAAGGCCACTTCATAGACCTATCTGCCATTTGCAACCGCATTGATGTCGGGCGAGGTTGCCCAATCCCCAAGGTTTGAACACTTAATATGGCATTACATTGATGCTTGGCCCAAATCACATAGGGCTTTTGCAAAATTGGCGCTTCCAATTGTACATGGGCTGGTGAATGCTCCAACATCTTTAAGTTTTTTTAGAGCCATGGAGTGCACAATCACACTCACTTGATGTGTCATTTTGATCCTTTCACATTCCATCTACCTCTTCTTAGTGACCAACTCCTTCATGAATTTCGCATATCTAGGCATTTGTTCTAACACACCAAGGGCACATTTATGGTCAAGCTCTTCATCATGTCAATGAATTTTTTAAACTGATTATCGCTCTTTTGTTTAGCTAAACGTTGAGGGTAAGGTGGAGGCGGCCTAGGCAATGGTGCCTTGGCCTTTTGCACTTCTAGCTCGGGCATATCTATAACATGTTCTCTAGACGGGTTCACATTCTCTTGAGTCTCTTCCTCCATTTCTTGAATGTCAATTCTTACCTCATCTCTTGCACTTGTCTCTACAACATCATCAAGCCCCGTAGGCATGTTAAAATAAACTCATCTTCCTCCACTATGGCTTGATTCTTTCTTTAGGCATTCACTTCACCGCCTCATCCACTTCTTGTGGTTACCGCCATTACATGGTTTTTTTGCCCACCCTTAGGATTCACTACCATGTCACAAGGTAATGCACCCTTTTGGCGAGTATTTAGGGATTGTGAAATTTGTCCAAGTTGTACTTCCAAGTTGCGGATGGAAGTATTATGTGAAGCTAACTGCGCATCCAAATCTTGATTCCTTTTCATCATTTATTCAAATATCACTTTGATCCTTCCAAATTCATTGCCCGATGAACTTTGCCCTTGTTGGTGATAAGGTGGCGGATTGTTGGGTTGTTGAAACATTGGGAGCCTTTGAAATCCTTGCCCCCGATTACCATGGCCTCTACTGTTATTGTTCCAATTGTTGTTCCATTTATTGTTATCTCCACTCCAATTGCCACCATTATTGCCTTGATTTCCCTAATTTATTTGGTTACCCCCATTCCAATTTCCGCCCCCTTGGGGTTGATTATTATTGTTCCAATTGTTTCCACCCTGTTGATTATTCCAATTCCCTTGAGACCGCCATTGTTGGTTGCTTTGATTCCCTCGAATACCTTGAAAATTGTTCACATATAGCAGTCTTCGTCTTGCTCATCATAACACTCATTTGAATACCCACTGACATCATCATAATATTCACAAGTTCCTTGTTGTTATGGCCCCTTTGCCTTCTCTTCATCATGTTAACCCCTTCCATTGCATTAACTGTCCTTAGATTTTGAACTTGTTGCAATTGTGCTTTTGCTAATTGATTCATGGTGTAGTAAGTTCGGCTATGGCTTGGTCGTGGTCATGTAACTCTTTGTGCATGTGTATAACATTTGGATCGCCTTGAGGAACATTCGCCCGACTTTTCCATGCCGATGAAGTATCGGCCATCCCATCAAGCACGTCACATGTTTCATTAAACGGGAGCTTCATGAAATTTCCTCCCGCCAATTGGTTAACAATGCATTGGTTTGTTGTGTTGATACCTCTATAGAACATCTGTTGGATCATAACATCATTCATATCGTTGTTCGGCTCTCCTTTACCATGGTTCTAAACCTCTTCCATATTTCATGCAATGGCTCCGTCGGTTCTTGTTTGAAGGCTAAAATCTCGTCACGGAGCGCATCCATAAGACTCGGGGAGAAGAACTTGACAATGAACTTGTCTTCCAATTCGTCCCATGTAGTAATTGAATGATTTGGTAACCTCTCCAACCAATCAAGAGCTTTACCGCGAATAGAGAACAGGAAAAGCCTCAACCTTTGTCACGACCCGGATTTGCCCCCAACATCGGGATCGTGATTGCGCCTACTCGTGGTAGTTAGGCAAGCCATTGTATTCATACTATCCTGTTTTTAATAAAATTTCATAATTAATTTATCAACAAAATCATAACTTTAATTAAATAAGTGTGGAAGACTTTATCGAAATAGAATTAAGCAGTTTCAAGGTAAAACCATACTGAAATCCTCTACCCAAGACGTGGAGTCACCAACTCACGAACTACTATTGAATACTACACATAAAAGTCTGAAAGAAATATAACATAATCTGTTTGTCTCGGAACAAAGAGACTACAGCTAGTAACATAAGTAAAGAGAGAGACGCCGGGCCTGCGGACGTGTGCAAGCTACCTCGGTCTCAAATATGATCAACTCCCGCGCAAAAGATTTACTGCTGCTGCTCCTGATCGTAACCTGGACCTGTGCAAAAACGCACAGAAGTGTAGTATCAGCACAACCGACCCCATGTGCTGGTAAGTGCCTGGCCTATCCCGACGAAGTAGTGACAAGCCTAGGACCAGACACCCACATAAACCTGTGCAGTTTCATATATATGGATACCACAAAATAACTAGAATAACCAAATATAACGTAATAAGGAATATCTCAATATGAACTCAACAATTAACAATAGTTAACAAGTACACAAGGGAAAACAAAATATAATGGAAAAACAAGTAATATCAAGTCAAGGAATAGCAAGTAGTTGCACGGCATCACCCTTCGTGCTTTTACTCTCATCCTCACCAAATAAGCAAATAAAGTGCACGGCATCACCCTTCATGCTTTTACTCTCATCCTCACATCCATGGTACGGCATGATCCTTCGTACATGGTTCAATAACAAGGCACGACATGATCCTTCGTGCATAATCAATAACAAGGCACGGCATTAACCTTCGTGCATAAACAATAAATCAAGGCACGGCATCACCCTTCATGCATTATCACTCTTCCTCACCCAAAATAACAATCACAGTTAAGGGCAAAGAATGAAACAATAAATCATAAACCGTCCCAACAAGGGCAATCAACAATCATCTTCACAACAAGTCTCGACAAGGGAGAACAATAACACTTCTACAACCCGGCAAGGGTTCAACAATTTATATTCAAATATGTTCCACAACAAGTATTAACAACGACTCACGGTCATGCTAGACGCCAGAGTATGGATGCTCGTCACCACAGCCCATACACCACACTCGATCAAATAACACATAGCACATAATCCTATTCCCTCAAGCTAGGATAGAACAAACACTTACCTCGAATGTTTATGAACAATTCAATCCGTGGCAATGCCTTTTCCTTTCAAATTTGGCTCCAATACAATCGTATCTATACACAATTGATTTAATATCACCAATACTACTCAAAAAACTAATTCATAAGGCCAATTACAACTTTTACAACATTCTGCCCGGAATAGTGAATTTCGACCCCGGGCCCACATGGTCGGAACTCGGGGTTCGGACCAAAATCCGGTTACCCATCCCCCCCATGAATTCAAGTATATGATTTGTTTCAAAATCGGACCTCAATTCGAGGTCCAATTTCCTAATTAATGAAAAACCCTATATTCTTCCAAAAACAAGAAATTCTACCATGAAAACCTTTGATTTCTATTGAAAAACATGTTTAATATTGTTAGGAATTGAAAGAATTAAGTAAAAAGTGACTTACAATTGTTTTGAAGAAGAAGGAGTTCGTGAAAAATCGCCAATGGGTGTTTTTGGGTTGTGAAATGTGAAAAATGAAGCTAGAAATCGGGATTTACTGGACTCTGTGTTCACATTTGCGAACAATTGCGAACCCCGACCAATTTCTGGAGTTTAAAAAATAAGCTAAGGCTGGGAAGTTCGCATTTGCGAACTTTTGTTCGCATTTGTGAAGCCAAGGCAATTCTGGGGCCTTTGCATTTGCGAACATTTGTTCGCATTTGCGAACAAAGCTGGGATGAGGGGCCTTCGCATTTGCGAAGAATTCTTCGCATTTGCGAAGAATGGCTTAACACAGAAGGCCTCACATTTGCGAGGTTTGGTTCGTATTTGCGAACCCAAACAGTCCTGGGCACCCTTCGCATTTGCGATCAAGGGTTCGCATTTGCGAACCCTGCCTTGACCTGTCACCTTCGCAATTGCGAGAAAAGCTTCACAATTGCGAAACCAACAGCTGGGTGAAAAACCAGCTGTGCAAAAATTCAGAAATTGAACCAACGGCCTATCAAATCTCTACCCGAGCCCCCCGGGCTCCAAACCAAACATATACACAACATCAAAAACACATTACGAACTTGTTCGTGTGATCACATCGCCAATATCACATCGTTTTCATCAAATCAAGCCTCAAGTTCATGATTTTCATACTTTTGGTTTTCAATACTTTCAAACTTGGAACTCAAGGTCCAAAACATATCAAACGACATCCGAATGTCACCAAACTTTGCAGAAAGTACATATATAATATTTAAGACTTGTACCGGGCGTCGGAACCAAAATACGAGCCCGATACCAAGGTCAATTAATTCATTTTCCTTTAACAATTACATCAAAAACAATTTCACGGAAAAATTCATAACTTGGGCTCTAGGCCTCAGAATTCAACTCCGGACGCATGTCCAAGTCCCATATTTTCCTACGGACCTTTCGGGACCATCCAATCTTGGGTCCGGGTCCATTTACCAAAAATGTTGACCAAAGTCAACCAAATCAATATTAATATCATTTTTCTCCAAATTTCTCATAGAATTCATATTTTCTATCACAAAAACTTTTCGGCCACATGCCCAGATCGTGCATATAAATCGATGCAACATAGAATGAGGTTTTCAAGTCCTCAGAAGCTTGAAATGATTAATAAAATAAGTGATGACCCTTTGGGTCGTCACAATCTCCACCTCTAAAACAACCGTTCGTCCTCGAACGGACAAAAGCCAGAAGTACCTGAGTCAGGAAACAAATGTGGGTAGCAGCTTCGCATATCAGACTCGGACTCCCAAGTCGATGCCTCAGGAAGCTGACCTCTCCACTGAACACGCACAGAAGGATAACTCTTCGACCTCAACTGTCGAACCTACCGGTCTAGAATGGCCACCTGCTCCTCCTAGTAAGATAGATCATTGTCCAATTGGACAGTACTGAAGTCTAACACATGTGTGGGATCGCCGTGGTATCTCCGAAGCATAGATACATGAAAAACTAGATGCACGGCTGATAAGCTAGGCGGCAAAGCTAGTCTATAAGCCACCCCTCCCACTCTGTCTAGAATCTCAAATGGACCAATATACCTAGGGCTGAGCTGGCTCTTCTTCCCGAACCTCATCACGCCCTTCATAGGCGACACTCGGAGCAATACTCGTTCACCAACCATGAAATTTACATCTCGAACCTTACGATCCGCATAAGTCTTCTGCCTGGACTGAGCTGAACGCAATCTCTCCTGAATAGTCTTGACCTTATCTAAGGCCTCCTGAACTAAGTCTGTACCCAACAACCGAGCCTCTCCCAGTTCAAACCATCCAATTGGAGATCGACATCGCCTACCATACAATGCCTCATACGGGGCCATCTGGATACTAGACTAGTAGCTGTTGTTGTAGGCGAGCTCTACTAATGGTAGAAACTGGTCCCACGAGCGTCCGAAATCAATAACACAGGCTCGAAGCATGTCCTCTAGAATCTGAATAGTCCTCTCGGACTGGCCATCCGTCTGAGGATGAAATGTTGTACTCAACTGAACCTGGGTACCTAACTCCTGCTGGACCGCTCTCCAGAACCGCGAGGTAAACTGCGTACCCCGATCAGAAATAATAGATATTGGCACCCCATGAAGACGAACAATCTCCCTAATGTAAATCTCCGCTAACCTCTCCGACGAGTAGGAGACAGACATTGGAATAAAGTGTGCTGATTTGGTCAGCCTATCAACAATGACCCAAATAGCATCAAATTTCCTCCGAGTCAAAGGAAGTCCCGTAACGAAGTCCATAGTGATCCGCTCCCATTTCCACTCGGGAATCTCAATCCTCTGGAATACACCACCAGGCCTCTGGTGCTCATATTTCACCTGCTGACAATTTAAACACCGAGCGACATACGCAACGATATCTTTCTTCATTTTGCGCCACCAATAGTGCTGCCGTAAGTCCTGGTACATCTTCGCGGCACCTGGGTGAATAGAATACCGCGAACTGTGGGCCTCCGCTAATAACAACTCTCGAATCCCTTCGACATTGGGCACACAAACTCGACCCTGCAATCTCAATACCCCGTCATCATCTAGATTTACCTGTGTGGCACCTCCCTGCTGTACTGTATCGCTCAAATCACGCAAATGAGGATCATCAAATTGCCTCTCACGGATATGCTCTAATAGAGAAGAACGAGCGACCGTGCAGGCTAACACCCTGCTAGGCTCAGAAATGTCTAGTCTCACGAACCGATTGGCTAAGGCCTGGACATCTAGAGCTAATGGCCTCTGATTGACCGAAATGAATTCAAGACTGCCCATGCTGGCAGACTTTCTACTCAATGCATTGGCCACCACGTTGGCCTTACCTGGGTGATATAAGATAGTAACATCATAGTATTTTAACAACTCTAACCATCTTCGCTGTCGTAGATTCAACTCCTTTTGCTTGAACAAGTACTATAGGCTTTTGTGATTAGTGTATACCTCACACGTCACACCATATAGATAATGCCTCCAGATCTTCAAGGCATGAACCACTGCTGCTAACTCAAGATCATGAACTGGATAATTCTTCTCATGTATTTTTAACTGCCTCGAAGCATAAGCGATAACCTTACCATCCCGCATCAATACCGCTCCAAGCCCTGTACGAGATGCGTCACAATAAACTGTATAAGGCCCTGTACCTGTAGGTAGTACCAACACTGGTGCGGTGGTCAAGGCTGTCTTGAGCTTCTGAAAGGTCACCTCACACTCCTCTGACCACTGAAACTGAATACCCTTCTGGGTCAACCTAGTCATCGGGGTTGCAATAGAAGAAAACCCCTCTACAAAACGACGGTAGTAACCTGCTAATCCCAAGAAACTCCAGGATCTCAGTCACTGAAGCTGGTCGAGGCCAATTCTGGACTACCTCAATCTTCTTTGGGTCTACCTGAATACCTTCCACTGATATAATGTGACCCAGAAATGCTACCGAACTCAACCAAAACTCACATTTAGAAAATTTCGCATATAACTGGTTATCTTTCAGAGTTTGAAGAACTACTCTGAGGTGCTGCTCGTGCTCTTCCTGGCCGCGGGAGTATACCAGGATGTCATCTATAAAGACTATCACGAACAGATCTAAGTAAGGCCTGAATACCCGATTCATCAACTCCATGAATGCTGCTGGGCATTGGTCAACCTGAAGGACATGACCAAGAACTCATAATGCCCATATCTAGAGTGAAAGGCTGTCTTAGGAATGTCAGCCGCCCTGATCTTCAGCTGATGGTAGCCCGACCTCAAGTCTATCTTTGAGAATACCCTCGCTCCCCGGAGCTGGTCAAACAAATCATCAATCCTCGGCAGTGGATACTTATTCTTTATTGTCACTTTGTTCAATTGCCGGTAATCAACACACATCCGCATCGAGCCATCTTTCCTCTGCACAAACAATACAGGTGCTCCCCAGGGGGAAACACTGGGCCTGATAAAGCCGTTCTTAAGAAGGTCTTGCAACTGATCTTTCAACTCTTTTAATTCCGGCGGGGCCATATGATAGGGCGGAATAGAGATGGGCTGAGTGCCCGGTGCCAAATCAATACAGAAATCAATATCCCTGTCGAGTGGCATGCCCTGCAGGTCTGAAGGAAAAACCTCAGGAAACTCCCGTACAATAGGGGCTGACTCAATGGAAGGAACCTCTGCGCTGGAATCACGAACATAAGCCAGATAAGCTGGACACCCCTTCTCGACCAT
Source organism: Nicotiana noctiflora (assembly GCA_032618575.1). Lineage (NCBI taxonomy): Eukaryota > Viridiplantae > Streptophyta > Magnoliopsida > Solanales > Solanaceae > Nicotiana > Nicotiana noctiflora. The sequence continues at coordinate 110,338 of JASVEL010012235.1, read as the reverse complement.
GCGTCGAGCCTTAACATAGGAAATAATAGTGCGAACGGAGTGGCTTGAGGTACCTTTCCACTCTAGTCGGGGTGATTTTGGCAAGGCCAAGGTCACAGCCTTAGCATGACAATCTAGAATAGCATGGTGTGGGGACAACCAGTCCATCCCCAATATGACATCAAAATCCACCATATCCAAAAACAACAAATCAACACGGGTCTCAAGACCCCCAAATATAACTACGCATAAACGATGCACCCGGTCGACTACAATGGAGTCACCCACCGGTGTAGACACATAAACTGGAATATCCAGAGCATAGTTGGGCACGACCAAATACGCTGCGAAGTAGGAAGACACATATGAATATGTAGATCCAGTGTCAAATAATACTGAATCACCTCTACCACACACAAGAATGGTACCTGTAATCACGGCATCTGATGCCTCTGCCTCTGGCCTGGCTGGTAAAGCTTAGAATTGGGGATCTACACCTCCCCTCCTGAGCTGCGTCTCTAGGACGACCATCAACTGGCTGACCTCTACCTCTCGCCGGACGGTCTCCACCTCTACGGTCTCGACCTCCACCTCTATAATCTCTACCCCCGCCTCCGGCTGGCTGGGCAGGCTGAGGTCAGCTGGGGCCTGAATCATAGGACGAGGACCTCGCTGCTGAGAGTTGCCCGCTGCTAGAGGGCAATTTCTGATAAAATGACCTGGGCTGAGCATTAATAGGAGGCTGATCTGAATACTGCCCACGAAAACCACGATCACCTGGTCCACCCTGTGAAGCCTGAAGGGCGGAATGGAAAGGCCTGGAAGACTGGCCTCTGTCAAAAGATTCCCTGCCACCAGAAGAAGAACCACTAAACCTGCCTGAATGACGAGGCCTCTTGTCCGAAGAATAGCCACCTCCACGAGCAAGAGCCATCTCTACTCTATGTGTTGCATTAGCTGCCTCCTGAAATGATATGTCACTCCCCACGCCCATAGCCATCTGGAGTCTAATTGGCTGATTAAGCCCATCTATAAACCTGCGGACCCTCTCCCGCTCTGTGGGGAGTATCACCACTGCATGACGAGCCAAATCAACAAATCTTGTCTCATACTGAGTGACCGTCATAGTGCCCTGATGGAGGCGCTCAAACTGCCTCCGAAGTGCATCCCGCTGAGTAGCAGGGAGAAACTTCTCCAGAAATAGCTCTGCAAACTGATCCCATGATAAAGCTGGGGACCCTGCTGGTCGAGTCAAGCAATAATCCCTCCACCAAGTCTTGGCGGATCCTGAAAGTCTGAATGATAGAAGTCAACTCCATTTGACTCCACGATCCCCATAGTCTTGAGAATCTCATGGAAACTGAATAAGAAATCCTGAGGATCCTCTGATGTGGCACCGCTGAAAGTAGTGGTAAACAGCTTGGAGAACCGATCAAGTCTCCATAAGGAATCAGAAGTCATGGCCGCTCCATCTCCGGCATGAGCCGTGGTACTCGACTGAGTGGCCACAGCTGGCTGAACCACTGGTGCCTGAGGCTGAGGAGCTAATGGCTCTGGAGTACGAGCAACAGGAGTCCGAGCCCCTCCTCCAGCCTGAGAAGCGGCTGGTGTAGCTGGTAACAAGCCTACTCTGGCAATACTGTCCATAAATCCCGCTATCCTGACCAGAGCCTCCCGAAGATCCAAGGTAAATAAAGCCTCTCCTGGAACCTGAGTTGGGCCCACTTGAGCTGCTAGAACTGGAACATCCTCGCCAGTCACAATCTAAGGCTCTACCTCTAGAATAGATGTCGGGGGCTGAGCTTTGCCCCTACCACGGCCTACGATATGGCCTCGGCCCCTGCCCTCACGGGAGCTGCCTGGGGCTCGGGCTGCTGGTCAGTGGACGAAGAAGTGTGTGTCCTCACCATCTGCGAAATGACAGAATAGAAGTTCAATCAGCATTTGAGGAACAAGTCGCACGACAAGAAAGAACAAATGAGAGACTCTTTCCTAACTCAATAGACTCTGGAGGACAAGTACAGCCGTCTTCGTACCTACCTCTCAAACTCTACTAAGCTTGTTCGTGAGTGGTGAGACCTATGTAACCTAGAGCTCTGATACCAACGTGTCACGACCCAGATTTTCCCCCAACATCGGGATCGTGATGGCGCCTACTCGTGGTAGTTAGGCAAGCCACTGTATTCATACTATCCTGTTTTTAATAAAATTTCATAATTAATTTATCAAAAAAATCATAACTTTAATTAAATAAGTGCGGAAGACTTTATCGAAATAGAATTAAGAAGTTTCAAGGTAAAACCATACTGAAATCCTCTACCCAAGACGTGGATTCACCAACTCACGAACTACTACTGAATACTACACATAAAAGTCTGAAAGAAATATAACATAATTTGTTTGTCTCGGAACAAAGAGACTACAGCTAGTAACATAAGTAAAGAGAGAAACGTCGGGCCTACGGACGTCCGCAAGCTACCTCGGTCTCAAATATGATCAACTCCCACGCAAAAGATTTACTGCTGCTGCTCCTGATTGTAACCTGGACCTGTGCAAAAACGCACAGAAGTGTAGTATCAGCACAACCGACCCCATGTGCTGGTAAGTGCCTGGCCTATCCCGGCGAAGTAGTGACAAGCCTAGGACCAGACACCCACATAAACCTGTGCAGTTTCATATATATGTATACCACAAAATAACGAGAATAACCAAATATAAAGCAATAAGGAATATCTCAATATGAACTCAACAATTAACAATAGTTAACAAGTACACAAGGGAAAACAAAGTATAATGGAAAAACAAGTAATATCAAGTCAAGGAATAGCAAGTAGTTGCACGGCATCACCCTTCGTGCTTTTACTCTCATCCTCACCAAATAAGCAAATCAAGTGCACGGCATCACCCTTCGTGCTTTTACTCTCATCCTCACATCCATGGTACGGCATGATCCTTCGTACATGGTTCAATAACAAGGCACGGCATGATCCTTCGTGCATAATCAATAATATGGCACGGCATTAACCTTCGTGCATAATCAATAACAAGGCACGACATTAACCTTCGTGCATAAACAATAAATCAAGGCACGCATCACCCTTCGTGCATTATCACTCTTCCTCACCCAGAATAACAATCACAGTTAAGGGCAAAGAATGAAACAATAAATCATAAACCGTCCCAACAAGGGCAATCAACAATCATCTTCACAACAAGTCTCGACAAGGGAGAACAATAACACTTCTACAACCCGGCAAGGGTTCAACAATTTATATTCAAATATGTTCCACAACAAGTATTAACAACGAATCACGGTCATGCTAGACGCTAGAGTATGGATGCTCGTCACCACAGCCCATACACCGCACTCGATCACATAACACATAGCACATAATCCTATTCCCTCAAGCTAGGATATAACAAACACTTACGTCGAATGTTTATGAACAATTCACTCTGTGGCAATGCCTTTTCCTTTCAAATTTAGCTCCAATCCAATCGTATCTATACACAATTGATTTAATATCATCAATACTACTCAACAAACTAATTCATAAGGCCAATTACAACTTTTACAACATTCTGCCCGGAATAGTGAATTTCGACCCCGGGCCCACATGGTCGGAACTCGGGGTTCGGACCAAAATCCGGTTACCCATCCCCCACGAGTTCAAGTATATGATTTTTTTCAAAATCGGACCTCAATTCGAGGTCCAATTTCCTAATTCATGAAAAACCCTATATTCTACCAAAAACAAGAAATTCTACCATGAAAACCTTTGATTTCTATTGAAAAACATGTTTAATGTTGTTAGGAATTGAAAGAATTAAGTAAAAAGTGACTTACAATTGTTTTGAAGTAGAGGGAGTTCGTGAAAAATCGCCAATGTGTGTTTTTGGGTTGTGAAATGTGAAAAATGAAGCTGGAAATCGGGATTTACAGGTCTCTATGTTCGCATATGCGAACATGGGTTCGTAATTGTGAACCCCGACCAATTTCTGGAGTTTGAAAAATAAGCTAAGGCTGGGAAGTTCGCATTTGTGAACTTTTGTTCGCATTTGCGAAGCCAAGGCAATTCTGGGGCCTTCGCATTTGCGAACATTTGATCGCATTTGCGAACAAAGCTGGGCTGAGGGGCCTTCGCATTTGCGAAGAATGGCTTAACACAGAAGGCCTCGCATTTGCGAGGTTTGGTTCGCATTTGCGAACCCAAACAGTCCTGGGCACCCTTCGCATTTGCGATCAAGGGTTCGCATTTGCGAACCCTGCCTTGATCAGTCACCTTCGCAATTGTGAGAAAAGCTTCGCAATTGCGAAACCAACAGCTGGGTGAAAACCCAGCTGTGCAAAAATTCAGAAATTGAACCAACGGCCTATCAAATCTCTATCCGAGCCCCCCGAGCTCCAAACCAAACATATACACAACATCAAAAACACATTACGAACTTGTTCGTGCGATCACATCGCCAATATCACATCGTTTTCATCAAATCAAGCCTCAAGTTCATGATTTTCATACTTTTGGTTTTCAAAACTTTCAAACTTGGAACTCAAGGTCCAAAACATATCAAACGACATCTGAATGTCACCAAACTTTGCAGAAAGCACATATATAATATTTAAGACTTGTACCGGGCGTCGGAACCAAAATACGAGCCCGGTACCAAGGTCAATTAATTCATTTTCCTTTAACAATTACATCAAAAACAATTTCACAGAAAAATTCATAACTTGGGCTCTATGCCTCAGAATTCGACTCCGGGCGCATGTCCAAGTCCCATATTTTCCTACGAACCTTTCGGGACCATCCAATCTCGGGTCCGGGTCCGTTTACCAAAAATGTTGGCCGAAGTCAACCATATCAATATTAATATCATTTTTCTCCAAATTTCTCATAGAATTCATATTTTCTATCACAAAAACTTTCCGGCCACATGCCCGGATCGTGCATGTAAATCGAGGCAACATAGAATGAGGTTTTCAAGGCCTCAGAAGCTCGAAATGATTAATAAAATAAATGATGACCCCTTGGGTCGTCACAACCTTAGAGCATCTTCGGAGACATTGGTTTGCTTACTTTCCCAACAAGTATTCACAAATCCCTTCAAGTGCTTATATGCATTTTGATCGGAGGCACTCGTGAAATGCCCTCGTTGTTCAAGAAGCATCAACATCATATTTGTAATTTGGAAGTTCCCTGCCCGGATTCGGGGAGGATCTTTGTGACGACCCAAAGGGTCATCACTTATTTTATTAATCATTTCGAGCTTCTAAGGTCTTGAAAAGCTCATTCCATGTTGCCTCAATTTACGTGCACGATCCGAGCATGTAGCCGGAAAGATTTTGTGATAGAACATATGAATTCTATGAGAAATTTGGATAAAAATGATATTAATATTGATATGGTTGACTTCGGTCAACATTTTTGGTAAACGGACCCGGACCCGAGATTGGATGGTCCCGAAAGGTCCATAGGAAAATATGGGACTTGGACATGCGTCCGGAGTCAAATTCTGAGGCCAAGAGCCCAAGTTATGAATTTTTCTGTGAAATGTTTTTTGATATAATTATTAAAGGAAATGAATTAATTGACCTTGGTATCGGCATCGTATTTTGGTTCCGACGCCCGATACATGCCTTAAATATTATATATGTGATTTCTGTAAAGTTTGGTGACATTCGAATGTCGTTTGATATGTTTTGGATCTTGAGTTCCAAGTTTGAAGGTTTTGAAAACCAAAAGTATGAAAATCATGAACTTGAGGCTTGATTTGATGAAAACGATGTGATATTGGCGATGTGATCGCACGAACAAGTTCATAATGTGTTTTTGATATTGTGTACATGTTTGGTTTGGAGCCCGGGGGCTCGGGTAAAGATTTGATAGGCCGTTGGATTAAATTCTGAATTTTTGCACTGCTGGTTTTTCACCCAGCTGTTGGCTTCGCAATTGCGAAGGAGGCAGATCAACGCAGGGCTCGCAAATGCGAACCCTGATCGCAAATGCGAAGCCCCTCATGCCCAGCCTTGTTCGCAAATGCGAACAGCCCCTTGTCTTGCCTATGTTCGCAAATGCGAACCATAGTTCGCAAATGCGAACATTCCCAAATCCAGCCTTGTTCGCAAATGCGAACAATAGTTCGCAAATGCGAATAATCCCCTTTACTGCCTGTGTTCGCAAATGCGAACCACTGTTCGCAAATGCGAACATTCCCTTTTCCTGCCAGTGTTCGCAAATGCGAACAAAAGTTCGCAAATGCGAACTTCCTAGCCTTAGCTTATTTTTCAAACTCCAGAAATTGGTCGGGGTTCGCAATTGCGAACCCATGTTCGCAAATGCGAACACAGAGACCCGTAAAACACGATTTTCAGTTCATTTCTTCACTTTTTACAAACCATAAACACCCATTTACGATTCTTCACAGATTCCTTCTTCATCAAAACAATTGTAAGTCACTTTTTACTTAATTCTTTCAATTCCTAACATCATTAAACATGTTTTTCAATAGAAATCAAAGGTTTTCATGGTGGAATTTCTTGTTTTTGTTAGAATATAGGGTTTTTCATAAATTGGGAAATTGGACCTCGAATTGAGGTCCGATATTGAAACAAATCATATACATGAACTCGTGGGGGGATGGGTAATCGGATTTTGGTCCGAACCCCGAGTTCCGACCATGTGGGCCCGGGGTCGAAATTCACTATTCCGGGCAGAATGTTGTAAAAGTTGTAATTGGTCTTAGGAATTAGTTTGTTGAGTAGTATTGACAATATTAAATCAATTATGTATAGATACGATTGGATTGAGCCAAATTTGAAAGAAAAAGACATTTCCACGAATTGAATTGTTCATAAACATTCGAGGTAAGTGTTTCTTCTATCCTAGCTTGAGGGAATAGGATTATGTGCTATGTGTTATGTGATCGAGTGCGGTGTATGGGCTGTGGTGATGAGCATCCATACACTGGCGTCTAGTATGACCGTGAGTCATTGATAATGCTTATTGTGAGACATAATTACAGATGAATTGTTGAACCTTTTTCCAGGTTGTAGAATTGTTATTGTTCTCCCTTGTTGGGACTTGTTGTGAAGATGATTATTGATTGCCCTTGTTGGGACGGTTTATGAATTACTGTTTCATTCTTTGCCCTTAACTGTGATTGTTATTTGGGTGAGGAAGAGTGATAATGCACGAAGGGTGATGTCGTGCCTCGATTTATTATTTATGCACGAAGGTTAATAATTGTCGAGTTCTTTGAGATATTCCTTATTGTGTTATTATTTGGTTATTTCTTATTATTTTGTGGTATACATATATATTGAATTGCACAGGTTTATGTGAGTGTCTGGTCCTAGGCTTGTCACTACTTCGCCGGGGTTAGGCTAGATACTTACCAGCACATGGGGTCGGTTGTGCTGATACTACACTTCGTGCATTTTTGCACAGGTCCAGGTTACGATCAGGAGCAGCAGCAGTAAATCGATTGCGTGGGAGTTGATCACATTTGAGACCGAGGTAGCTTGCAGACGTCCGCAGGCCCGGCTTCTCTCTCTTTATTTATGTTACTAGCTGTAGTCTCTTTGTTCCGAGACAAACAGAATTATGTTATATTTCTTTCAAACTCCTATGTGTAGTACTCAGTAGTTGTTCGTGAGTTGGTGACTCCACGTCTTGGGTAGAGGATTTCAGTATGATTTTCACCTTGTAATTAGTTATTTCTATTTCGATAAAGTATTCCGCATTTATTTTATAAAGTTGTGGTTTGTTGATAAATAAATTATGAAATTGTGTTAAAAATAGAATAGTATGAATACAGTGGCTTGCCTAGCTACCACGAGTAGGCGCCATCACGATCCCGATGTTGGGGGAAAATCCGGGTCGTGACAAGTTGGTATCAGAGCTCTAGGTTACATAGGTCTCACCACTCACGAACAAGCTTAGTAGAGTTTGAGAGGTAGGTACGGAGACGTCTGTACTTGTCCTCCAGAGTCTATTAAGTTAGGAAAGAGTCTCTCATTTGTTCTTTCTTGTCGTGCAACTTGTCCTCAATTACTGATTGAATTTCTATTCTGTCCTTTCACAGATGGTGAGGACACGCGCTTCTTCGTCCGTTGACCAGCAGCCCGAGCCCCAGGCAGCTCCCGTGAGGGGCATGGGCCAAGGCCGTATCAGAGGCCGTGGTAGGGGTAGAGCTCAGCCCCAGGCACCTACCCCAGAGGTGGAGCCTCATATTGAGATTGACGAGGAGGTTCCGGTTCCAGCAGCTCTAGTAGGCCCAGCTCAGGTCCCAGGAGAGGCTTTATTTACCCTGGATCTTCGGGATGCCTTGGTCAGAATAGCGGGATTTATGGACAACATTGCCAGAGCGGGCTTATTATCAGTTGCACCAGCCGCTTCTCAGGCTGGAGGAGGGGCTTAGACTCCTATTGCTCGTACTCCGGAGCCAGTAGCTCCTCAGCCTCAGGCACCAGTGGTTCAGCCAGCTGTGGCCACTCAGTCGAGTACCACAGCTCATGCCGGTGATGGAGCAGCCATGACTTCTGATTCTTTATGGAGACTTGATCGGTTCTCCAAGCTATTTACCACTACATTCAGCGGAGCCACATCAGAGGATCCTCAGGACTTCTTATTCAGTTGCCGTGAGATTCTCAAGACTATGGGGATCGTGGAGTCAAATGGAGTTGACTTCTGTACATTCAGGCTTGCAGGATCCGCCAAGACTTGGTGGAGAGATTATTGTTTGACTCGACCAGCAGGGTCCCCAGCTTTATTATGGGATCAGTTTGCGAAGCTATTTCTGGAGAAGTTTCTCCCTGCTACTCAGCGGGATGTACTGCGGAGGTAGTTTGAGCGCCTCCATCAAGGCTCTATGACGGTCACACAGTATGAGACGAGATTTATTGACTTGGCTCGTCATGCAGTGGTGATACTTCCCACGAAGCGGGAGAGGGTTCGCAGATTTATAGATGGGCTTAATCAGCCGATTAGACTCCAGATGGCTATGGGCGTGGGGAGTGACATATCATTTCAGGAGGCAGCCAATGCAGCACGCAGAGTTGAGATGGCTCTTGCTAGGGGAGGCGGTTATTCTTCAGATAAGAGGCCTCGTCATACAGGTAGATTTGGTGGTTCTTCCTCTGGTAGCAGAGAATCCTTTGATAGAGGCCAGTCTTCCAAGCCTTTTCATTCCGCCCTTCAGGCTTCACAGGGTGGACCAGGTGATCGCAGTTCTCGTGGGCATTATTCAGACCAGTCTCCTATTAATGCTCAGCCTCTTCAGAGTGTTCGTGGAGGCCATTCGGGTCGTCAGGGCCAGCAGCCCTATCAGTCCAAGAGCTGCTACAGTTGTGGTGACCCAGGTCATTTTATCAAGAATTGCCCTATAGCAGCGGGCAACTCTCAGCAGCGAGGTCCTCGTCCTATGATTCAGGCCCCAGCTGACCCTCAGCCTGCCCAGCCAGCCAGAGGCGGAGGTAGAGATTATAGAGGTGGAGGTCGAGACCGTAGAGGTGGAGACCGTCCAGCCAGAGGTAGAGGTCAGCCAGTTGATGGTCGTCCTAGAGACGCAGCTCAGAAGGGAGGTGCAGATCCCCGATTCTATGCTTTACCAGCCAGGCCAGAGGCAGAGGCATCAAATGCCGTGATTATAGGTACTATTCTTGTGTGTGGCAGAGGTGCTTCAGTATTATTTGACCCTGGATCTACATATTCCTATGTGTCTTCCTACTTTGCACCGTATTTGGCCGTGCCCAGCTATGCTCTGGATATTCCAGTTTATGTGGCTACACTAGTGGGTGACTCCATTGTAGTCGACCGAGTGCATCGTTCGTGCGTAGTTATATTTGGGGGTCTTGAGACCCGTGTTGATCTGTTGCTTTTGGATATGGTGGATTTTGATGTCATATTGGGGATGGACTGGTTGTCCCCATACCATGCTATTCTAGATTGTCATGCTAAGACTGTGACCTTAGCCTTGCCAGAATCACCCCGATTAGAGTGGAAAGGTACCTCAAGCCACTCCGTTCGCACGGTTATTTCCTATGTTAAGGCTCGACGCATGGTCGAGAAGGGGTGTCTAGCTTATCTGGCTTATGTTCGTGATTCCAGCGCAGAGGTTCCTTCCATTGAGTCAGTCCTTATTGCATAGGAGTTTCCTGAGGTTTTTCCTTCAGATCTGCCGGGCATGCCACTCGACAGGGATATTGATTTCTGTATTGATCTGGCACCGGGCACTCAGCCCATCTCTATTCCACCATATCATATGGCCCCGCCGGAGCTAAAAGAGTTGAAAGATCAGTTGCAGGACCTTCTTAAGAAAGGCTTTATCAGGCCCAGTGTTTCCCCCTGGGGAGCACCTGTATTATTTGTAAAGAAGAAAGATGGCTCGATGCGGATGTGTGTTGATTACCGGCAATTAAACAAAGTGACAATAAAGAATAAGTATCCACTGCCGAGGATTGATGATTTGTTTGACCAGCTCCAATGAGCGAGGGTATTCTCTAAGATAGACTTGAGGTCAGGCTACCATCAGCTGAAGATCAGGGCGGCTGACATTCCTAAGACAGCCTTTCGCTCTAGATATGGGCATTATGAGTTCTTGGTCATGTCCTTCGAGTTGACCAATGCCCCAGCAACATTCATGGAGTTAATGAATAGGGTATTTAGGCCTTACTTAGATCTGTTCGTGATAGTCTTCATAGATGACATCCCGGTGTACTCCCGCAGCCAGGAAGAGCACGAGCAACACCTCAGAGTGGTTCTTCAGACTCTGAAAGATAACTAGCTATATGCCAAATTTTCTAAATGTGAGTTCTGGCTGAGTTCGGTAGCATTTCTGGATCACATTGTATCAGTGGAAGGTATTCAGGTAGACCCAAAGAAGATTGAGGCAGTCCAGAATTGGCCTCGACCAGCTTCAGTGACTAAGATCCGGAGTTTCTTGGGATTAGCAGGTTACTACCGTCGATTTGTGGAGGGGTTTTCTTCTATTGCAACCCCGATGACCAGGTTGACCCAGAAGGGTGTCCAGTTCCAGTGGTCGGAGGAGTGTGAGGCGAGCTTTCAGAAGCTCAAGACAGCCTTGACCACCGCACCAGTGTTGATACTACCTACAGGTGCAGGGCCTTATACAGTTTATTGTGACGTATCTCGTACAGGGCTTGGAGTGGTATTGATGCAGGATGGTAAGGTTATCGCTTATGCTTCGAGGCAGGTTAAAGATACATGAGAAGAATTATCCAGTTCATGATCTTGAGTTAGCAGCAGTGGTTCATGCCTTAAAGATCCGGAGGCATTATCTATATGGTGTGACATGTGAGGTGTACACTGATCACAAAAGCCTACAGTACTTGTTCAAGCAAAAGGAGTTGAATCTACGACAACGGAGATGGTTAGAGTTGCTAAAAGACTATGATGTTACTATCTTATATCACCCAGGTAAGGCCAATGTGGTGGCCGATGCATTGAGTAGAAAGTATGCCAGCATGGGTAGTCTTGCATACATTCTGGTCAGTCAGAGACCATTAGCTCTAGATGTCCAGGCCTTAGCCAACCGGTTCGTGAGATTAGACATTTCTGAGCCTAGCAGGGTGTTAGCCTGCACGGTCGCTCGTTCTTCTTTAATAGAGCGTATCCGTGAGAGGCAACTTGATGATCCTCATTTGCATGAGTTGAGAGATACAGTACAGCGGGGAGGTGCCACACAGGTAAATTTAGATGACGATGGGGTATTGAAATTGTAGGGTCGTGTTTGTGTGCCCAATGTTGAAGGGATTCGAGAGTTGATCTTAGCAGAGGCCCACAGTTCGCGGTATTCTATTCACCCAGGCTCCGCGAAGATGTGCCAGGACTTACGGCAGCACTATTGGTGGCGCAGAATGAAGAAAGATATCGTTGCTATATCGCTCGGTGTCTAAATTGTCAGCAGATGAAATATGAGCACCAAAGACCTGGTGGTGTATTCCAGAGGATTGAAATTCCCGAGTGGAAATGGGAGCGGATCACTATGGACTTCGTTACTGCACTTCCTTTGACTCGGAGGAGATTTGATGCTATTTGGGTCATTGTTGATAGGCTGACCAAGTCAGCATACTTTATTCCAGTATCTGTCTCCTACTCATCGGAGAGGTTAGCGGAGGTTTACATTAGGGAGATTTTTCGTCTCCATGGGGTGCCAGTATCCATTATCTCTGATCGGGGTACGCAGTTTACCTCGCGGTTCTGGAGAGCGGTCTAGCAAGAGTTAGGCACCCAGGTTCATCTGAGTACAACATTTCATCCTCAGACGGATGGCCAATCCGAGAGGACTATTCGGATTCTAGAGGACATGCTTCGAGCCTGTGTTATTGATTTCGGAGGCTCGTGGGACCAGGTTTCTGCCATTAGCAGAGTTCGCCTACAATAACAGTTACCAGTCTAGCATCCAGATGGCTCCATATGAGGCGTTGTATGGTAGGCGATGTCGATCACCAGCTGGATGGTTTGAACCGGAAGAGGATCGGTTGTTGGGTACAGACTTAGTTCAGGAGGCCTTGGATAAGGTCAAGACTATTCAGGAGAGATTGCGTTCAACTCAGTCCAGGCAGACGACTTATACGGATCGTAAGGTTCGAGATGTAGATTTCATGATTGGTGAACGAGTATTGCTCCGAGTGTCGCCTATGAAGGGCGTGATGAGGTTCGGGAAGAAAGGCAAGCTTAGCCCTAGGTATATTGGTCCATTTGAGATTCTAGACGAGTGGGAGGGGTGGCTTACAGACTAGCTCTGTCGCCTAGCTTATCAGCTGTGCATCCAGTTTTTCATGTATCTATGCTTCGGAGATACCACGGCGATCCCACACATGTGTTAGACTTCAGTACTGTCCAATTGGACAATGATCTATCATACGAGGAGGAGCCGGTGGCTATTCTAGACCGGCAGGTTCGACAGTTGAGGTCGAAGAGTTATCCTTCTGTGCGTGTTCAGTGGAGAGGTCAGCCTCCTGAGGCATCGACCTGGGAGTCCGAGTCTAATATGTGGAGCCGCTACCCACACTTGTTTCCTGACTCAAGTACTTTATTCTTTTGTCCGTTCGAGGACGAACGGTTGTTTTAGAGGTGGAGATTGTGACGACCCAAAGGGTCATCACTTATTTTATTAATCATTTCAAGCTTCTGAGGTCTTGAAAACCTCATTCCATATTGCCTCGACTTACGTGCATGATCCGAGCATGTAGCCGGAAAGATTTTGTGATAGAACATATGAATTCTATGAGAAATTTGGATAAAAATGATATTAATATTGATATGGTTGACTTCGGTCAACATTTTTGGTAAACGGACCCGGACCCGAGATTGGATGGTCCCGAAAGGTCCGTAGGAAAATATGGGACTTGGACATGCGTCCGGAGTCGAATTCTGGAGGCCTAGAGCCCAAGTTATGAATTTTTATGTGAAATTGTTTTTGATGTAATTGTTAAAGGAAATGAATTAATTGACCTTGGTATCGGGCTCGTATTTTGGTTCCGACGCCCGGTACAAGTCTTAAATATTATATATGTGATTTCTGTAAAGTTTGGTGACATTCGAATGTCGTTTGATATGTTTTGGACCTTGAGTTCCAAGTTTGAAGGTTTTGAAAACCAAAAGTATGAAAATCATGAACTTGAGGCTTGATTTGATGAAAACGATGTGATATTGGCGATGTGATCGCACGAACAAGTTCATAATGTGTTTTTGATGTTGTGTACATGTTTGGTTTGGAGCCCGGTGAGCTCGGGTAAAGATTTGCTAGGCCGTTGGATGAAATTCTGATTTATGCTTTTATGTCAGTGTTAGGGTCTATCGGGTGATTTAGGAGTGATTTGGATTGAAAATGAGGCATATAGCCTTTTTGAAGGAGACTTGAATAAGGAAAGTCAACCTGGAGTTGACTATTTGGTTAGAGGGCTCGGAATCGAATTCTGATGATTCGGTTAGTTCCGGGAGGTCATTTATGACTTAGGAGAGTGATCGGAAGTGAATTTGGAGGCCCGGTGTAATTTTAAGCTTGAATTGGCCAAAGTTGAATTTTGGCGATGTCCGATCGGTAGGTGAGATTTTGATCCGGGGGTCGGAATGGAATTCCGACAGTTGCAGTAGCTCCATTAGGTGATTTTGGATGTGCCTGCAAAATTTCAGGTCATTCGGACGTCGTTTAGTCGGGTTTTTGATTGAATGCGTAATTCGGAAAGTTTTAAGGAATTTAGGCTTGAATCCGTGTGTAATTGGTGATTTTTATGTTTAGGATGGTGTTTTTATGATTGGAACAAGTTCGTATCGTGTTTTGGAGTATGTTGGTGGTTTTCGTTGGGGTCCCGAGGGCCTCGGGTTGATTTCGGGGGTCCAAACGGACCATTTCTTGTATTTTTGAACTGCTGTTGGCTGCTGGTTTTGTTGCAGACGGATGCTCTATGCGATCGCATAAGAGTAGATGCGATCGCATAGAAGGATGGAAGTGAGCCCCAGAGTTGTTCTATGCGATCGCGTAACAGGAGATGCGATCGCATAGGTATGGAACCTGGCACTCTGCGATCGCAGGGTCACTTGTGCGATCGCATAGGGTAAATGATCCGGGTGCCTCAGAAGTCTATTGTTCTATGCGATCGCGGAGAGGTAGTGCGATCGCATAGTCTTAATTATTTCGAGCTATGATTTGTTCTACGCGATCGCAAGGATGGGATGCGATCGCATAGTGTAAACGGCCCAGGCAGTGAATTAAAACCAGAAACATTTCACATACGGGTTTCATTCATGAAACCTCCATTTTTGAGTTCCAAGAGGAGAAATTGATGGGAGATTGCTAGGAAATCATCGGGGTTTCGTTGGAGGTAAGTTTTGTGGCTTAATTACATCATTTTAACATGAAATCCTTGGTTAATTCTCTGTAAATGGGAGATTAAATGTGGGTTTTAACCCTAGGCCTAAATTGTAGAAAAACAAGGATTTGAGTGGGCAAATGGAGTCCGATTTTGGTAAAATTTATATGCCTAGACTCGTATTGAGATGAGGGTTCCGAATATGTGACTTTCGTAATTTTTCGAGAAATGTACCGAAAGTCGGATTTTGGCAACTTTGGGAATTTTGGTGTAAATTGAGTTATTTCGAATGGGTTGTGTTTAATTAGCCTATATTGATGCATTCTCATTGATTTTGAGCAGATTCGGCATTCAAGGTGATTGAATTGCCAGGCGAGCGCAAGGCGGATTAAGGCTTCTATCGGATCGAGGTGAGTGGTGGTAGTAAATAATGTACTGAGGGTTTGGAACCCCGTACTTGCACTTTACAGTGCTATGTAGAGATGAAACACTCGTCATGTGACGGGCGTGGTGGCATTGTGATTTGGGGATTGGACTTGGTCATTCCCGACTAATAGTATTCTGTGTATTATGACTGATAATGAGATTATGAATGTGTAGTTGGGCTAATAGCCATGTTTGGGGCCTTGTGCCGATCTGTAGAACATTGGGGGACCTGTAGAGTTAGGCGACCCTTAAATCATGCTGGCTACATACACCCAGCCGTAGTATATCATGTTGGATACATAAACTCAGCCGTAGTTATAACTGTATAATAAGGCTAAAAGCCATGTTTGGGGCCTTGTGCCAATCTGTAGAGAATTAGGGAACCTATAGAGCTAGGTGACCCTTATATCGTGTTGGGAACATACACTCAGCCGTAGCTCTTGCTGTATAGCATAATATGAGCCCGTACTAGATGTGTACGTTGAGGGAGATTATCTAGGGTGGAATTCCCTGTTCTAGCTGAGTGGGCCTGAAAGGCCAAGTCTATACCGATTGAGATGAGATAGGGTCAAGGACCCACTATGAGATATTACATTGGGCATGAAAGGCCAAGTCTATATTGACTAAGACAGGGTCTAGGACCCACTGTGATAAATTATATTGGGCCTGAGAGGCCAAGCTTATATTGACTGGGATAGGGTCGAGGACCCATTATGAGGTAGTATATATATATACCTACATTGGATCGGGCTGCACGCCGCAGCAGTATATATATTGGATCGGACTGCACACCGCAGTAATGTACATGTAATATACATGTGGGACGGACTGCACGCCGCAGTATTATTGCACTTGGGCTGTAGGAGCCCCTTCGGAGTCTGAGTCTGCACATATTCCAGTGAGCGCTGGTATATTATGTGATCGAGCTGCACGCCGCAGCAGTATAATTATATATGTATATATATATATATATATTGGATCGGACTGCACGTCGCAGTGATATATGGTGGACCTGGCTGCACGTCATAGCACCATAGCGCTTGGGCCTAGGGAGCCCCTCCGAAGTCTGTATACACCCCCAGTGAGCGCCGTCGACGTTAAACGGAGCGAGCTGCGCGCCGCAGCGGTATATGTATTGGAGCGGGCTGCGCGCCGCAGCGGTATATGTATTGGAGCGGGCTGCACGCCGCAGCATTATACTTATTGATATTCATATATATACTAAAATACTGATATGATATAGACATATGTATATGTCTCCATATATATTGAGATAGCCGTATACCGTAGTGGTATGAGTGAGAATGTGGTCAGTGTGGGACCTAGATGGCATAGATGTGGACTGGATATTGGGGGTATTCATTATAGTGATGACTTACCTGTGAGGTTACCCTTAGAACTGTATAGTGATAGTACAGGTGTTCTCACTTCCAGTCGTTGTTTACTATTGTTACTCACTGAGTTGAAATATACTCACCCCACTCCCCCGCGTTTTTTTATGTGTGCAGATATACAGGATTAGGAGGGCAGTTGAGCTATTGCAACTGCTTGTGTTATCTCCATTCTATGGAGACTTCGAGGTAGCTGCCGACGTCCGCAGGACCCAATATTCCTTCCTACTATCTTTGATTATGTATTGTTATTTCTTTCCGCTCTGAGCTTTGGTTGTAAACCTTATTACACTTATGTTCTTTAGAGGCTCATGACTCTTGACCCTTCGGTCTATGGGAGTTGGCACATGTTGGGACTTGGTTCCCTGTTTTAAATATATCTATCACTGTTGTGCTTAAATTGGATAAAGTGAGCTTGTTGCTCCATGGTTATTGTTGATTGGTCGGGCTGGCCTAGCAGTGTGCTGGGCGCCATCACGACCGGATTTGGGGTCGTGACAAGTTGGCATCAGAGCCTAGGTTTACTAGGCCTCATGAGTCTTGAGCCGGTTAGTAGAGTCTTGTGGATCGGTACGGGGACGCCTGTACTTATCCTCGGGAGGCTGCGAACCTTTAGGAAAGTTTCAAATTCTTGGAATTCTCATCGTGCTTGTTTTATTCAGCTTGAGATGTAATTCTTGAAATTCCTCCTGCATATTGATGCGCGCACTCGAGTGCTTAGTGATAAATTTGCCTTGATGGCTTATGTTTCCCCAATCGAGGGACGAGATATAATCTCTATGAGTTCATGTTGGGCCTGTCTGGAAGACTTGAGGCGAAATCATTGTCTATGGCTTGAGCATCAAGGTGCTAATTTCACGAGTCGGTATTATGAAGTTTATACGATCGGTATTGATATTAATTGTGAAAATGGCAGTTTGATAATGGGAAAGTTGTAAGGTATTCGGTTCTTATTGTGATTTGATGCGTAGCACTAGCTATGGGTGTGAGAAATATTTTCATCGCCTCTTAATTGGAAGGTAAAGTGCCTTATGTGTAGTGGAACGAGTTCAAACTCAGGAAGACTAAAGTGATTATGCTATGTGTATCATAGTGGAAGGTATTGTGCTGAAATGATAAATTGAGGCGAGGTAGGTGAATTGATTCTGATGTGTAATTGAAGGGTATTTGATATATGTATTGATTTGAGCAGGTGCAGTACATGCTCAGGTGTAATAGTGATAATATGATTCGTATAGTATTGAGATCTATGTTGTTGATATACATTGTGATGTCTTGTCGAGTTGCGGATGTATTGTTAGGATGATTTTGGTGATTCTCTGGCAGGTGGATAGGCCAAATTACAAAGGAAACTCTGCCGAAATTTTTGGAATATTTGGGACTTAGAAAGATTTCTGTCACCTAAAGAGAGTGGGCTTATTGGTGGTGTGTGTATAAATGCAAGAATTGCAGAACGGTTAAGGTCTCTGATGATTCGAGTCTCTGTCTAGGCTTGTAAATAGCTCGAGTTTAATCTCACTGCAACATTGGAGTATCAATTGAGTAAGAATGCTATGAGTGGCTAAAGGTGCTTTGATGTATGGCTCCGAGCCAAGTTGGGGAGGTTGCTATTAAATAACTAATTGCACGGTTGTGTGCTATGTGGGCACTGTCTTTAAGTATGTTGGGAAAAATTATGACAAGGTTATGGCGCTTCGTAGATGTGAAGAAATACTAGGATGTTTTGAACTACTGTTGGTAAGGAATGTTCGGTGTATAGAAAAGAAAGATAGCTGATTGTATTTGTAAGTAATCATGTTCTGCGGTGTCAGAGTTCTAACAAAACACGAGTGGTTCTATTCAATAGGACAATTGAATTACAGCAAGATAAGGGTGAATGATGCCCGAGAATGGTTTTGCAGTGTTCAAGATTTTACTTGTAACAGTCAGGTGTCTCAAAATTTTGCATGTGGCTAAAGATGGTGGTTTCGTTAGAAGAGATCGGTACTTGTGTTATATTATGTGAATGATGGGATTCTATGTAATCCGTATTGGAAGGTAATGATAACGAATTCAAATCGCAAGAGGTTCTTCAAAATAAAGTATTGTAGGATGTGATCCTTCTGGAAATATTGAGAGAGTATTATGTGGCCTATGTGCCTTAGACTGTGTGGTCTTGTGTATGAATCTCGTGTGGTAACATAAGTTGATGTATTGTGGTCCTTCAGAAAAGGAGAATATGAAATTAAAGATGAATCAGAAAGGAAACTGGATAAATGGAACAACTTGTTAATAAACCGAAGCGGTATGATAAAGAATACGACTAATTCCTGGTATGTGGTTGAAGTAATGAGTCTTGTAGATATTGTGCAATAAGCTTTTGAGTGTTGGCAGTCGTGTAACCCGATATGGGTATAAAATGTGTATAAGGACTCAGTCCTGGCAGTTTAAATTATGCAATGTGATTGGGAGAAAGAGTTTATGATGTGTTTTAATGTGGTTTGAAAAATGAGTGTATTTCCTGTTGGTATGCAAGGCTTGGAATGTGTAATGAGTTTCTCTATATGGGATCATGAAAGCCCTTGATGAGTTGAGTGCACCGATGTTTGCAGCGGAGGAAAGGGATATGAATTTCCATGTTGTCTTAGTGTGATATGGTATACGCGATGTGTTATGGAAAGTTGATAATGGCATATTCAAGGTTTTGAGATCAGCTCATAATATATGGGAAGTCAATAAAATTATTGAGCAGCGCGGACAGCTGCAGGTGATTCAAGAATCGATCTTTCTGATGATTTAAGAAAATGGTACTGCTATTCTAGTAATTTGGCAGGGTATATGGTGCAAATGGACAAGGTAATGTAAAATGATGATATCCAGTTGTATGGTGGTATTCTCTTGTTGGATCGACTATAATAACTGAATCGTTGATGGCATAGTGAAATTTCTGAATGGCCGTCGTGGTATGAATGGACGCTTGATGTGCGTTATGTATTCGCACGGTGGAGTGTGGAACCGGGTATTGTGATTCATGTGTTGTATATGTGTTGGAGACTTGAAGTTCTCGTTAGTCCGCCTATGGAAGTGGTTGTATATCATGGGTATCGACACCGTTTTGTGATTATCGAAAATCAGAAGCTCTGATGGCCTTTTCTCTCAACTTATGTTATGATACTTGATTGCTTATTGGTCGTCATTGGGCTAGTTGTCCAGACTAATGTGATATGAACTATGTCGGAAAATGGCACAATTGCGTAGCAGAAAAACATCAAAGTATGCTCCAACAGAGTAGTTGTACCCAGGACCAGCGGACAACTGGTAGGCATTGCTTTGTTAATTGGACCTTAGGGGCGGATGTTAGTGTAGAGGTATCTACCATTGTTTCAGTTCCAGTATTGGGGAACTTTGACGGGTGCAATGCAGGTGGCCGAGCTTGAGGCTATGTATATGTTGTTGCGATGAGCGACTTGTCTCGATGTACATTCCTTTTGCTAGGTGTATTCATGGATCGGGTGGCACGCCGCCACAGGTATAGTATTTGGGTCGGGTGGCACGCCGCCACATGTATGGTATCTGGATCGGGTGGCTCGGCGCCACATGTATGTTGTTGGAACGGGTTGCACGCCGCAACGGAATATTGTGAAAATGTAGTTAGTGGTATGTTACCGTGTATACAGTATTTCCTAGCTTCTGAGGAATAGTCCGTATTGGGCATCGCTCGGGAATAGCACATCGGTGGTGTCCTTTCAAGAATTGATAGCGTATATCATTGTATCACCGCAGGTGTGATTGATTGCTTGAGTTCAGACCTAGATATGTGTGTGGCTGACCGTTTTGAGCATGGTGACTTGAGGTGCTCCATGAGTAATAGTGTTTGGATAGAATCATGAGTTGTGGCAAGGCCACGTGATGTTATGACCCTTCGATGAGGATTCAGGTACTCTAATTGTATGATGTGAGACAAGATTTCAGCTATGTGTTGTGATGGTATTGAGGAATTTGAATTATAGCTCTTGTGTGCGAGTCGGTCGTCATGATTCGAGTGGGTTCAGATCGTTCTTATTGGAGCCTGTGTGGTGCTCATTGTGGCATAAGCCGATGCTGATGTGTCATGTCACCAGTATGGTGTGTTATGATCGAAATGATCGTGGGAGTCATTAATGAATACGAGCATAGTTGATTTTAGCTGGTTAGAAAGGTAATATCGAGATTTGGGTCCGAAATCTATTGTGGTATCGGTTAAAAGTGAAATGGATTCATGAATGGTTGACCTGAGAGATGGGTTCGATATATCGCGTGTTCGGATGCCGTGGGCATGATATGAAGGTGTTGGAACAAGACTCTATCTAATAAAAAAAAAGGGGTTTTCAGTTGGTATTTGGTTATCATGGGAAATTGTGTGATTGTAGACTATCGTATCGAGTGATCGTGTTGTTTGATACATCATACGATCTCACCCGGAGTAGTGAATGTGGGTTATTGCATTGGATTTGAGTGTATCCTGAGTATAGGCATGAGATTTGCATTTGGTTTATGATTTCAGAAAGTGCAATGTGATTTATGGTTCAGATGGTCTGTGAAATTTTGACTATGTGGTGTTTTCGGACTTATGTGAGATAGGGTGACGTATGATCACCCGGATATATGCTTGGTAAGGTCATTCAGCTATTGGGTTGCTTCTAGTACAACTCTGAGTCCGCTCGAGAACGAGCGTTTGTTTAAGTTGGGGAGAATGTAACGACCCGACCCGTCGTTACGGGAATTTACCACTCCGTCATGTTGCAATTACATGTTTTATGCTTTTATGTCAGTGTTAGGGTCTATCGGGTGATTTAGGAGTGATTTGGATTGAAAATGAGGCATATAGCCTTTTTGAAGGAGACTTGAATAAGGAAAGTCAACCCGGAGTTGACTATTTGGTTAGAGGGCTCGGAATCGAATTCTGATGATTCGGTTAGTTCCGGGAGGTCATTTATGACTTAGGAGAGTGATCGGAAGTGAATTTGGAGGCCCGGTGTAATTTTAAGCTTGAATTGGCCAAAGTTGAATTTTGGCGATGTCCGATCGGTAGGTGAGATTTTGATCCGGGGGTCGGAATGGAATTTCGACAGTTGCAGTAGCTCCATTAGGTGATTTTGGATGTGCCTGCAAAATTTCAGGTCATTCGGACGTCGTTTAGTCGGGTTTTTGATTGAATGCGTAATTCGGAAAGTTTTAAGGAATTTAGGCTTGAATCCGTGTGTAATTGGTGATTTTGATGTTTAGGATGGTGTTTTTATGATTGGAACAAGTTCGTATCGTGTTTTGGAGTATGTTGGTGGTTTTCGTTGGGGTCCCGGGGCCTCGGGTTGATTTCGGGGGTCCAAACGGACCATTTCTTCTATTTTTGAACTGCTGTTGGCTGCTGGTTTTGTTGCAGACGGATGCTCTATGCGATCGCATAGAGTAGATGCGATCGCATAGAAGGATGGAAGTGAGCCCCAGAGTTGTTCTATGCGATCGCGTAACAGGAGATGCGATCGCATAGGTATGGAACCTGGCACTCTGCGATCGCAGGGTCACTTGTGCGATCGCATAGGGTAAATGATCCGGGTGCCTCAGAAGTCTATTGTTCTATGCGATCGCGTGGTCAGTTTGCGATCGCATAGTAGTAATTTGGAGCCTGGGTGAGATGTTCTATGTGATCGCGGAGAGGTAGTGCGATCGCATAGTCTTAATTATTTCGAGCTATGATTTGTTCTACGCGATCGCAAAAATGGGATGTGATCGCATAGTGTAAACGGCCCAGGCAGTGAATTAAAACCAGAAACATTTCACATACGGGTTTCATTCATGAAACCTCCATTTTTGAGTTCCAAGAGGAGAAATTGACGGGAGATTGCTAGGAAATCATCGAGGTTTCGTTGGAGGTAAGTTTTGTGGCTTAATTACATCATTTTAACATGAAATCCTTGGTTAATTCTCTGTAAATGGGAGATTAAATGTGGGTTTTAACCCTAGGCCTAAATTGTAGAAAAACAAGGATTTGAGTGGGCAAATGGAGTCCGATTTTGGTAAAATTTATATGCCTAGACTCGTATTGAGATGAGGGTTCCGAATATGTGACTTTCGTAATTTTTCGAGAAACGTACCGAAAGTCGGATTTTGGCAACTTTGGGAATTTTGGTGTAAATTGAGTTATTTCGAATGGGTTGTGTTTAATTAGCCTATATTGATGCATTCTCATTGATTTTGAGCAGATTCGGCATTCAAGGTGATTGAATTGCGAGGCGAGCGCAAGGCGGATTAAGGCTTCTATCGGATCGAGGTGAGTGGTGGTAGTAAATAATGTACTGAGGGTTTGGAACCCCGTACTTGCACTTTACAGTGCTATGTAGAGATGAAACACTCGTCATGTGACGGGCGTGGTGGCATTGTGATTTGGGGATTGGACTTGGTCATTCCCGACTAATAGTATTCTGTGTATTATGACTGATAATGAGATTATAAATGTGTAGTTGGGCTAATAGCCATGTTTGGGGCCTTGTGCCGATCTGTAGAACATTAGGGGACCTGTAGAGTTAGGCGACCCTTAAATCATGCTGGCTACATACACCCAGCCGTAGTATATCATGTTGGATACATAAACTCAGCAGTAGTTATAACTGTATAATAAGGCTAAAAGCCATGTTTGGGGCCTTGTGCCGATCTGTAGAGAATTAGGGAACCTATAGAGCTAGGTGACCCTTATATCGTGTTGGGAACATACACTCAGCCGTAGCTCTAGCTGTATAGCATAATATGAGCCCGTACTAGATGTGTACGTTGAGGGAGATTATCTAGGGTGGAATTCCCTGTTCTAGCTGAGTGGGCCTGAAAGGCCATGTCTATACCGATTGAGATGAGATAGGGTCAAGGACCCACTATGAGATGTTACATTGGGCCTGAAAGGCCAAGTCTATATTGACTGAGACAGGGTCTAGGACCCACTGTGATAAATTATATTGGGCCTGAGAGGCCAAGCATATATTGATTGGGATAGGGTCGAGGACCCATTATGAGGTAGTATATATATATACCTACATTGGATCGGGCTGCACGCCGCAGCAGTATATATATTGGATCGGACTACACGCCGCTGTAATGTACATGTAATATACATGTAATATACATGTGGGACGGACTGCAAGCCGCAGTATTATTGCGCTTGGGCTGTAGGAGCCCCTTCGGAGTCTGAGTCTGCACACATTCCAGTGAGCGCTGGTATATTATGGGATCGGGCTGCACGCCGCAGCAGTATAATTATATATGTATATATATATATATATATTGGATCGGACCGCACGCCGCAGTGATATATGGTGGACCTGGCTGCACGTCATAGCACCATAGCGCTTGGGCCTAGGGAGCCCCTCCGAAGTCTGTATACACCCCCAGTGAGCACCGTCGACATTAAACGGAGCGGGTTGCGCGCCGCAGCGGTATATGTATTGGAGCGGGCTGCGCGCCGCAGCGGTATATGTATTGGAGCGGGCTACGCGCCGCAGTATCATACTTATTCATATTCATATATATACTAAAATATTGATATGATATAGACATATGTATATGTCTCCATATATTGAGATAGTTGTATACCGTAGTGGTATGAGTGAGAATGTGGTCAGTGTGGGACCTAGATGGCATAGATGTGGACCGGATATTGGGGGTATTCATTATAGTGATGACTTACCTGTGAGGTTACCCTTAGAACTGTATAGTGATAGTACAGGTGTTCTCACTTCCAGTCGTTGTTTACTATTGTTACTCACTGAGTTGAAATATACTCACCCCACTCCCCCGCGTTTTTTTGTGTGTGCAGATATACAGGATTAGGAGGGCAGTTGAGCTATCGCAACTGCTTGTGTTATCGCCATTCTATGGAGACTTCGAGGTAGCTGCCGACGTCCGCAGGACCCGATATTCCTTCCTACTGTCTTTGATTATGTATTGTTATTTCTTTCCGCTCTAAGCTTTGGTTGTAAACCTTATTACACTTATGTTCTTTAGAGGCTCATGACTCTTGACCCTTCGGTCTATGGGAGTTGGCACATGTTGGGACTTGGTTCCCTGTTTTAAATATATCTATCACTGTTGTGCTTAAATTGGATAAAGTGAGCTTGTGGCTCCATGGTTATTGTTGATTGGTCGGGCTGGCCTAGTGTTGTGCACATGTTTGGTTTGGAGCTCGGGGGGCTCGGGTAAAGATTTGATAGGCCGTTGGATTAAATTCTGAATTTTTGCACTGCTGGTTTTTCACCCAACTGTTGGCTTCGCAATTGCGAAGCATTTCTCGCAATTGCGAAGGAGGCAGATCAAGGCAGGGCTCGCAAATGCGAACCCTGATCGCAAATGCGAAGCCCCTCATGACCCAGCCTTGTTCGCAAATGCGAACATCCCCTTGTTCTGCCTATGTTCGCAAATGCGAACCATAGTTCGCAAATGCGAACATTCCCAAATCCAGCCTTGTTCGCAAATGCGAACAATTCCCTTTTTTGCCTGTGTTCGCAAATGCGAACAAAAGTTTGCAAATGCGAAGTCGCAAATGCGAACAAAAGTTCGCAAATTCGAACTTCCCATATTTTGCCCGTGTTCGCAAATGTGAACAAAAGTTCGCAAATGCGAAGTCGCAAATGCGAACAAAAGTTCGCAAATGCGAACTTCCCAGTTTTGTCTTGGCTTCGCAAATGCGAACAAAAGCTCGCAAATGCGAACTTTCCAGCCTTAAAACACGATTTTCAGTTCATTTCTTCACTTTTTACAAAACAAAAACACCCATTTGCGATTCTTCATTGATTCCTTCTTCATCAAAACAATTGTAAGTCACTTTTTACTTAATTCTTTCAATTCCTAACATCATTAAACATGTTTTTCAATAGAAATCAAAGGTTTTCATGGTAGAATTTCTTGTTTTTGTTAGAATATAGGGTTTTTCATAAATTAGGAAATTGGACCTCGAATTGAGGTCCGATTTTGAAACAAATCATATACATGAACTCGTGGGGGGATGGGTAACCGGATTTTGGTCCGAACCCCGAGTTCCGACCATGTGGGCCCGGGGTCGAAATTCACTATTCCGGGCAGAATGTTGTAAAAGTTGTAATTGGTCTTAGGAATTAGTTTGTTGAGTAGTATTGACAATATTAAATCAATTATATATAGATACGATTGGATTGGAGCCAAATTTGAGAGAAAAAGACATTTCCACGGATTGAATTGTTCATAAACATTCGAGGTAAGTGTTTGTTCTATCCTAGCTTGAGGGAATAGGATTATGTGTTATGTGTTATGTGATCGAGTGCGGTGTATTGGCTGTGGTGACGAGCATCCATACACTGGCGTCTAGTATGACCGCGAGTCGTTGATAATGCTTATTGTGAGACATAATTGCAGATGAATTGTTGAACCTTTGCCAGGTTGTAGAATTGTTATTGTTCTCCCTTGTCGGGACTTGTTGTGAAGATGATTATTGATTGCCCTTGTTGGGACGGTTTATGAATTATTGTTTCTTTCTTTGCCCTTAACTGTGATTGTTATTTGGGTGAGGAAGAGTGATAATGCATGAAGGGTGATGCCGTGCCTCGATTTATTATTTATGCACGAAGGTTAATGTCGTGCCATGTTTTATTGATTATGCACGAAGGATCATGCCGTGCCCTGTTATTGAACCATGTACGAAGGATCATGCCGTACTATGGATGTGAGGATGAGAGTAAAAGCACGAAGGGTGATGCCGTGTACTTTATTTGCTTATTTGGTGAGGATGAGAGTAAAAGCACGAAGGGTGATGCCGTGCAACTGCTTGCTATTCCTTGACTTGATATTACTTGTGTTTCCATTATACTTTGTTTTCCTTGTGAACTTATTAACTGTTATTAATTGTTGAGTTCTTTGAGATATTCCTTATTGTGTTATTATTTGGTTATTTCTTGTTATTTTGTGGTATACATATATATTGAATTGCACAGGTTTATGTGGGTGTCTGGTCCTAGGCTTGTCACTACTTCGCCGGGATAGGCCAGGCACTTACCAGCACATGGGGTCGGTTGTACTGATACTACACTTCTGTGCGTTTTTGCACAGGCCCAGGTTACGATCAGGAGTAGCAGCAGTAAATTGATTGCGTGGGAGTTGATCACATTTGAGACCGAGGTAGCTTGCAGACGTCCGCAGGCCCGGCGTCTCTCTCTTTATTTGTATTACTAGCTGTAGTCTCTTTGTTCCGAGACAAACAAAATTATGTTATATTTCTTTCAAACTTTTATGTGTAGTACTCAGTAGTAGTTCGTGAGTTGGTGACTCCACGTCTTGGGTAGAGGATTTCAGTATGATTTTCACCTTGTAATTAGTTATTTCTATTTCGATAAAGTATTCCGCATTTATTTAATTAAAGTTGTGGTTTGTTGATAAATAAATTATGAAATTGTGTTAAAAACAGGATAGTATGAATACAGTGGCTTGCCTAGCTACCACGAGTAGGCGCCATCACGATCCCGATGTTGGGGGAAAATCCAGGTCGTGACAATCTATTACACTGGCATAACTTTGGTTGGGAAGAATCCTTGGAGAAACTCTTGGTGGAGGCGGAGGAGGGTCTGGGATTGCCTAATTAGGATTAGCATTTGCCTTTTGTACCTCTCCTTGGTATTTGTGGTAGCTGGAGTTCATCTTGTTCTGCATCATCAACCTCCTCCCCCGTGACCACATTGTCAAGAGGAATATTCCGTTTAAAGCCATTGGTACCTGTTGGATTGACACTAATAAAGTTAGTATAAAGAAGGAAAGAGAATCTAAACACTGTCACACCTCCCTTTTTACTACCTTCTTTTGATTTCCCCGATTAAGAGAATAAGATCTACCTCGATATTATAAATACCCTAGGAAAGGATATAATAACAACGAGAAAGGAGTTTTTCCAAATAAAGTAATATCGGTTCGGGATTTTATTAAAAGTTTCAGAGTTGCCACTTGGGAAAATAATGGTGTCCCAAGTCACCGTTTAATTCCGAATCCGAGGAAGTTGACTCTATTTTAACAGTCCGCGCAACAAGAAATCCGGAAAAGGAATTCTGTTAACCCGAGAGAAGGTTTTAGGAACTCCCGGATTCCGTGGTTTTAGTACGGTCTTTCAACTGTCGTTCTTGATTTTAGATGATTTATTACATGCTTTTTAACAATATGTACATGTTTCACTTTGAATATTTTACGAATTGCGACGTCGCAAAAACGTATTTCGAGTCACACCACAACCAGTACGCCTGTGACTTTTAACACGCTTCGGTTTCGCCGAGATTTATGATTTGAGTCACATCAAATGTGCACTCGTATTAAAGAAAGTATATTTTTAAAATCGCAACTATATCATCTATCGGCTTCTTAATCTTTTTTGAAAGTTTGTGAAATTAACTATCAACCTTCCCGAGTCTATCATATAATTATTAATTTATGTGGGGGCCCCACTATTTTGTTTTCAATGCGAGGCTCGTCCCACTTGATTTTATAGTCCAATCCTATACATATACTATATTTTCTATTTATTTGTTTTTCCCTAGTTTATTGTTTTTCCATAATACAAGCCAGGCCTTATTTTTATATTACATAGGCCTGGACTATTGTACTCATTTCAGCATATTAATTCATGCATCTGGGACGTAAAACCCAGAAACGCGTTGAAAATGTCCAGCTGAAGCTCAATTATGAACCGTTCCAGATCCAGGCATTCGCTATTTTAGGCGCAAACTAGACATGATTGAAGAAGACAAACTGTAATTTAAACTCATCATATACAAATGTTCAGAACCTGTAAAGAACAAAGCTCAAATTATTTTATTCAATGGAGAGAAATAATAATACATAATTACAGTGTCAATTTCAAATTTTAATTGTCAAGTGTGAGTGAAGTCTAATTAACAGACTGCTTTCGTTTTTATGTTTCTATGATTCTTTTGAACTACTTAATTGAATTACTTATTAGTTAATACTAACAGAACTATTACTCAGTTAATTCTAAATTACTTGGCAATATACTAACTGTGATTATTCATGACTTTCAGATAGTTAACTAACTGCATTGAACATTATACTAATTATGTGACTCATTCGACTAACTATGTGATTAGTGACTTCACATTTGATTATTGATTTCATCTATACATTTCAATTACTACGAAAACGGTCCAGATTAAACTAACAATTATTAAGTTCAAACTAATTGACACACACGTTAATATCGTTATTAATCGACCTGTTATGCACCTATTTTTTAGACTATATGTACCAGATTAGTTATTAACCTATTTTAGCTAAGTGATTTTAATTACTACCGCGACGCTACTCTACTTACTATCCTATTACATTGTTTCAAGCTTTCATTCGTGTCTCACACGAATCAATTATACAATAATTCCCTACTGAATTACAGTTCTAACTAATCGTAATCTTAATACAAAGTAAATTAAGAAACAGAGCTATTGAGAATTCAACTTGCTTTATTCATCCACTTCAATTCAACTGCAATTACATATTTGAAGTTCAGCTGTGTACCTGATTCAGCAATGAGAGTATATGAGTCTAAGGGAGATGAGGATAAGAATAAGCAAGTAAATCACAGTAGCAATGCAAACGGGAATGGAGATGAATGAATCACAGCAACTCAATCGAATTCAACAGTCCAGTAAGGATTCCAGACTCAGCAAAGCAATACCCAGTAGCACAAAGGTAGAACACTAGTAGAAACCCAATAAACCAGCAGATAACAGAGGAATTCTACAGAGCTTCAGAGCAAAGCTTCGACTAAACCCAGAAAGTTCCTTTAATGTTTGTGTTTTCAGTATATCTCTGAATTTCTAAAAATCTATCCCTTATTCAGGCTTTGTTAAAGCCTATTTATAGATAGAATTGGTGAATTTTTTTTTGGGGGGGGGGGGGATTTGAAAAAGTTATTCCTAATTCCCTCCCCTTAATTCTAATTTTTACTGCACTTTAATACCTATTTCAGATTAAAATTTGCATTCCAGCATGTGCTGGAAGGTTCTATTAGGTTCTATTTGAGGTGTATTACTAGTATACACTCACTTGCTAAGGTTATTAACTGATTTGCCTTTTTATTGGGTTTATTATACCCCTTGTTTTGTGCAATATTACAGAAATACTAGGCCTAAATGTCTGAATTGTCCTCATAGGCTCTATTAAATCTACAATTATGTCATTTTTCATTCCTTTTATACCCTTACTACTGATTATTAATTACCCGACCTTATCCAGGTCTGGGTATTCTATTCTAACCTTTATTTAACTTCTGGCCATTGTTAAATAAGTCTTTAAGACTTATCTAGATTAGAGTCTTAACTTCATTTCCATTTTAACCCCTTTTAACAGGTTTTGTTTTCATTTCTGTGTTAGAGTTAGTTTGCAGGACTGACCTACTTATTTATTAAGGATTAAGCCTTTCAATTTTAGCCAGCCCAGTATTTTGGACTTGGCTTTTGCAAAATTAGACACCGTTGTTCAATAGCCTCTTAAGGCTAGTTTAAGACTTACAAATTTAGCCATCTTGGGCTTTTATTGTCTATTATTAAGAGTTAACTAGTTTTCTGAACTAGCCACTTCGATTTGGACTTAGATTTTTGCAGAGTTAGCCAGTTTCAACACTGACCAATCTATTGTTCTTTCAATTATAACCACTTTTTATGTCATTTGCATTTTTAACCAAATTAAGCTACTTTCATGTCTTCAAAATTAGTCAATTTCTCCAATTAATTGTCTAATACAGCTATAACCAATATCATCTAAGAGCATATTAAGCTTAGTTGTAGTCTAATAACATGAACCTATTACAAATATAACCTTTCATATCAAATTTCATACATAGCCACAAAATCAGAATCATTATCATCTAACCAAAACTCAGAGAGAAATTTGATTATGGTTGAATTTTAATCAAATAACTTCACAACTCAGATTTTAGGCATAGCATATTAGACTTGACATAAAAGACATATTCAGAATATTTTCATGTTAAAAACTAAAAAAAAACCCTAAAAGGCTCGAGCATATCTGTCACACCTCCCTTTTTACTACCTTTTTGTTTAATTCCCAATTTAGGAGAATAGGGTACACCTCAGTGTTTCAAATACCCTGGGAAGGATATAATAACAACGGGGAAGGAGTTTTCCAAATAAAGGACAATCGGTCCAGGATTT
This sequence comes from Nicotiana noctiflora, assembly GCA_032618575.1. NCBI lineage: Eukaryota > Viridiplantae > Streptophyta > Magnoliopsida > Solanales > Solanaceae > Nicotiana > Nicotiana noctiflora. The sequence continues at coordinate 79,508 of JASVEL010012235.1, read as the reverse complement.
TGTTTATAATTTCATAGTCGCCACTTGGGAATATAATGGTGTCCCAAGTCACCGGTTAATCCCAAATACGATGAAATTGACTCTGTATTATAGTCCACAAAACTAGAAGCCTGTATAAGGAATTTTGTTAACCCAGAAGAAGGGGTTAGGCACTCCCGAATTCCGTGGTTTTAGCACGGTCGCTCAACTGTCATTTTCGATTTTATATGACTTATTATATGTTTTTTAACAACGTGTACGTGTTTCAAACTTTAATATTTTTTACGAATTACGACGTTGCGAAAACGTATTCTGAGTCACACTGCAACCAGTACGCCTGTGACCTTTAATACATTACGGCTTCGCCGGGATTTACAATTTGAGTCACATCAAATGTGCACTCGTATTAAGGAAAGTATATTCTTAAATTGTGCCTAAATCGTCTAACGGCTTTTTAGTCTTTAGGAAAGGTTGTGGAATTAGCTATCAACCTTCCCGAGTCTATTATATAATTGTTCGTTTATATGGGGGCCTCGTTATTTTTCTTTTCATGCGAGGCTCGTCCCACTCGATTTTTATAGTCCAATCCTAATATACAACTATATTTTCTATCACTTGGTTTTTTCTTAGTTAACTAATTTTCAGAATGCAAGTCCAGGCCTTATTCTTTATACTACTGAGCCTGGACTTCTTGGGCTCATACTCAGTGAGCTAATTTATGTGACTGGGTCTCAAAAACCCAGAACACTCAGAAGTTTTCTATCAGAAGCCCAATTGTGCATTGGTACAGATCTGGGCCTTCGCTATCTATTAGGCCCAAACCGAATATAACTGAAAAGGAAAAACGGAAATTAAAAATTCATTATATACACAAATATTCAGAACCAGTAGAGAACAAATTTGAATTGCATTTATTCAATGAAGAGAAAACAATATTACAAAGTTATAGTGCCAGTTTCAAATCTTAAATATCTAATGTGAATGCAATCTAATTAACAGACTACTTTTGCTTTTACATTTCATCAACTAATTTAAACAACTGAATAGGTTATTTATTATCTAAAAATGATGGAATGTTACTTAACTATATAAGACAAAATTACTGCTAAATGATTCGCTAAATTGTGACTCCTTGTAACCTTCAGAAAACTAACTATACTTAATCACTTAGCTAATTCTATGACCAATTCGATTGACCTTATGATAATTAACTTTATATTTACCTACCATTTCATTTTTATGTTATTGTAACTATTATTAAATTATTCAAGGAAAGCTAACAAGTATTGAATTAAACTATCTATCATACGTTGATTAAGAATATTGTTACGAATCTACTGTTATGAACCTATTTTCGAGATTAACTGAATTAATTTTACCATTAGTCTATTTTAACTAGGTGATTTCGATTACTATCACTACTCTATCTTTACTTACTATATTATTACATTGTTTCCAGCATATGTTCATGCTTCACATGAACTATTTATACAATATTTTCCTACTGAATTACAGATGTAACTACTTATACTAAAGGTAAAAGAAGAAACAAATAACAGCGAAGCTTTCAAAAACTCGAGTCAAGCTTTTATCTCATCAATTGACTTTAATTACATTGCTCGAATAGGGAATGTGTACCTGATTCAACAAAAATACCAATGAGTCTAAGGGAAACAAGCAGGAAAAGCAGTTAGACCACGACAGGTGATGCAACAGCAATAGGAGTGAATTCCAGCAGTCAATTGAATCCCAGAGAAGTAACAAAGAAAATACCCAGCAAATAAGCAATAGAGAACCAACGAAACAGTAGGAAATCCTCTACAGCTTTTAGGAATAAGCTTTGATTAGAAAACCCAAGCAGCTTTACTCTATGATTTTATATGTGTATTCTCTGAATTTTTGATTCAAAAATCCAGCCTCTAATCATGCTCAAATGTGGTCTATTTATAGGTGAGATTGGTGAAAATTTTGGGGGGAAAAGCTGGAAAATAATTTCTAGTTTCTTCCCATGAATTTTACCAATTGTTACACTTTACTACCAATTTCTAGTTTGAATTTGCCTTCCAGCATGTGCTGGAAGGTTCTAATTGATTTTTTTTGGGGTCTTTTACTAGTGTGCCCCCACTTACTAAGGTTATTTACCAAGTTTCCTTTTATTTGGGTCTATTATACCCTTAGTTTTGTGTAATATTGCAGAAATCATAGGCCTAAATGTCTTTAATGTCCTCATAGGCTCTATTAAATCCACAATTATGGCATTTTCTATTCCCCTTATGCCCTTAATGGCATTCATTATTTACCTGACCCTGTCCAGGTTAGGGTATGCTGTTTTTTAGTTACTATTTAACTTTTGGCCACTACTAACGAGTCATTTAAGACTTGACCAGATTTAAACTTCAACTTATTTCAATTTTAGCCTTTTTGTTTCATTTTTCTGTTATTAGAATTAATTTGCAGGACTAGCCTGCTTATTTATCTAAATCTATTCTATTTAAGGCTTAGCCAGTTCAATGTTTGGACTTAGCTTTGCAATTTTAGCCAATTAGTTATCACAGGCCAGCCAATTTCAGACTTAAGTCAGTTTATTATAGATTTAACCAATTTAAAACTTAGAAAATGAATTCAGAATTAAAGAACTACAGAGTTGGTCAGTTACAAGACTGGCCACTCTTATCACTTATTTCAATTGTGACCCTTTTTATGTTGTTTTCAATTTTAACCTACTTAACTACTTAAAACATGTTTTCAGACTTGCCACTTCTCAAATTACCACACTATTACAGCTATATCCAATATCACAAGTACATTAGGCTTAATAACAATCAATTAACACAAAATCATTGCAGACATAACCCTTTTACATTAAATTGCATACATAGCCATAAAATCAGAATTACTTGTCATTTCACCAAAACTCAGAGAAGAGATTGAATATTGTTGAATTTCAATCAAATAGACTTATAATCCAGATTCCAAACAAAGTATATCAACTAAACATAAAGGAGGCATAGTTAGAGCTTTCTCATGTCAAAGACTACTAAAACCCTAATCATGCTCGGGTGTATTTGACTAAGCATAGATAGGTAGAACTTATCAAAGAAGCTCAAAGAAAACATGATACTACAGGGAAATGTATCTAAGTAGAGATTATTTCAGAAGATGAAACTAATCTAAACATGTAGTAGCTTAAACGACGAACAAGAAAAGAAATTAAACAAAAAGCATACTAAAACATGAAGATGATGAAGATGTAAACAAAGAAGACAAGAAAGAACAAAAAATCATAAAAACAGACAAATGAGAGGAGGGGACTTAGCTTTGCAGGATCTGTCTCCTGTGCTATTCCCTTTTCTTGTTATTTTCATTTTCTTTTCTTTCAGACTTCAAGTTGAAGTCTTTCTTCCCGTTTCTTTTTTTTGTTCTTTTCCATTTTTCTTTCTTTCAGACTTCAAGTTGGAGTTTTTTATTGTTTTAGTGGTAGAGATGGGTTCAGGGTATCATGAAGGAAGGGTTTTGTGTAGGGTTTGATTTGTAGGTCGACCAGAGTTAGGGTTCCAGCGACCTATTTTGGGATATTCGAGCATTTAGAGAGATATTTGAAAGAAACCTTTGGTGGGGGTGATACAACAGGGTATGAGGATCAAATGGTGTTAAATTGGGAGTAGTACTCATAGTTTTGGTTACCGGAGAGAAACTCCGATGACCAGAATTTCAAGAAGACAGAGGTTTTCTAGGGTTTCTTGGGTTTTCGTGGTGGTTTATGGTAAAGAAGAAGGAGAAAAGGGTTTGGGAGTTGGGAGTTGTCCGGAGACGGCCATGAGAGGCGGCCAGTCTCCATGGCCGGCATTAAGAATAGAAGAGGAAGAAGACAAAGTAGAGGCGGCTAGGGTTTAGAGATAGGAAATTGTCGGTCTCTAAAGAGACCAAACCTTTAAATACTCATTAGGTTTGATGAGTTCCTGGCCGTTGGATCAAATGAGATCAATGGCCAGGATTGAATTCCCCAAAACGATGTCGTCTCATTTAAATGAGAGACTAATTCACGCATGTTAGATCTTAAGGCATGAACGGCTAGGATTTGATCTCAGATTTTAGTTAATTAATTACTTCCGGACAAAGTCTCAGCCGTTGGATTTAGTGTGATGAACGGCTGAGTTCATTTTCGTTTCAAATGTGATGGACCGGATCTCTCAACTGGTTTGGGCCAATACACTTGGGCAAGCATTTGGCCCAGTTCTATTTTTTTTTTTTGTATTTTCTTTATATTTTAATTATTTTTGTGCCATTTTCTTTTGTATTTCATTTTTCTTTTTGTATTATTTTCAATTATTCAATTTCCTATTTTCTCTAATTCTCTGATATTTTTTGACATTTTTCTACTATTTTTCTCTAATTTTCATCATTATTGCCCTTTTTTAAAAAAAATAAATTCCTTTAACTACTTTAATTGTAATACTTGTATTTAACCTAGATTTTTTTAATTTTCTAATTTCATTTCTAATTGTTTGTACACACACAAATGCATCTTATTTCAATTAAAGCATATAATTACACACAAAAATATTATTTATTTTAATTTTGGAATTTATTGCTTAGGGCAAAAATCACGTGCTCACAGCTGCCCCTCTTTGCTTGAGAACATGAAGAGTTTCTGTGTAAAGACAAGTGAGCAGTATTGAGAGATTTTTGCCTACTGGCATATTTCGTAAGAAGCATTTTGTAAACCTTTTGACCGCACCCTGCCTCAGAGGTTGCCTACATATCATGGGCTAAACAGGAATTAGGTCAGTGTAGTTCGGGAAGGTCTGGTAGTTCAAAACTACCAAGACTTTGCTGTTGCATTGACACTGCTATGACTACTGACCTACTCCTTATTACACTAGGGGAAAAAGTGCAAAATGAAGAAGATACTCTAAGCTATAATGCTACGAGTTACAATTGTTCCTATCTACTTCTTGTCTTCTTATTCTTCCTTGTCTCTTTTTCCTTGATTTTCTATGCGGCTATCCCTCTTTTTTGTTGATTTTTCTTTTCTTGCTTCCTTCCTTTTTTGTGATTTTTGATGATACTCCTTGCCTTTAAATTGATACCTGCTTAAAACAACAACAAAACAACTAAACTTTTTCTTCTGCCCCAGTGTGGCCTTTTCATGTTACGGTGTTACTCATGTTAGCTAACACAAACCAAAATTGCAGAAACTAAAAATTGCATAAATGCACTCCCTTGTTATACAGATGGGTATCTGAACAAAAATTAAAATTGCAGAAATGTATTCCCTTGTTATACAGGTGGGCGCCTGAACAAAAATTAAAAATTGCATAAATGTATTCCCTTGTTATACAGGTGGGCGCCTGAATAAAAATAAAAATTGCAGAAATGTATTCCCTTGTTATATAGGTGGGCGCCTGAACAAAAATTAAAAATTACTGAAATGTATTCCCTTGTTATACAGGTGGGTGCCTGAACAAAAATTAAAATTGCAGAAATGTATTCCCTTGTTATACAGGTGAGCGCCTGATGCATGAAATGCGAATGCAGAAAAATATTCCCTTGTTATCCAGGTGGGCGCCTGATGCATGAAATGCGAATGCAGAAAATTTTCCCTTGTTATCCAGGTGGGCGCGTGATGCATGAAATGCGAATGCAAAAAATATTCCCTTGTTATCCAGGTGGGCGCCTGATGCATGAAATGCGAATGCAAAAAATATTCCCTTGTTATCCAGGTGGGCGCCTGATGCATGAAATGCGAATGCAGAAAATATTTCCTTGTTATTCAGGTGGGCGCCTGATGCATGAAATAAAAAAGTAAAAAATATTCCCTCGGTTTGATAACAGGGGTGTGAATTTAAAAAGATGATACCTTCCTGTTGTTTTTGGTATTTTCTTGATTGTGTGATTCCTCCATCTATGGATTCCTCCATTTATTTCTGAATCTTTTTTTATGTTTTCTTTCTTTTCGCATTGGTCACATTCATTTTAAAGTGATTAGTGACAATTTGTTCCTGTCTAAATCACAAAACAAAATCTTATTAGTTATAAGTTGCTGGCAGCTGGCATCTTCCGCTCCTGCCTTTTATTGCCCTCCTCTTTTTTGCTATTCTTCTGCTATGCAATCTTTCGGTCGACTTCTTTTGTAAACTCTTTTTGTATTATCCTTGCTTTTTCACCTTTTTTTTGTTTTCTTTTCTTTCGGCTCCGATTGCCATCCTTCTTTATTTCCTTCCTCTCATTTTTTTTTCTTTTTCCGATCCAGTGTTATTTCAACTCTTATCATCAGAAGCTGGCAGTTAGCTTTCAATGGACAAATTGGTTTCTAAATCAATTAAATGCAAAAACAAATGAATTTTAAAAGGGGTAAGGGTGATTTGGAGAAGTGATAGAACTTATCTGGGTATGTTGGTTGATTCCTTTGACCATGCCATGTATTTAAACTCCGACCCAGTCCATTCAATCTAATTGCTATTATTTCAACTCCAACTTTCTTTCAACCCAAACTGATCTTATTTTTTTGTTGCTTTTCCTTTTCCCAAAACAATCCTCACAGTCGCCTTATGGTGCCATAAAAGGTTTTCACCAACAAGACTCTCTTATTTATTTCTCTCAAAACTCGCCATCGCCTTACAGTGTTGATAAAGGTTTTCACTGATAAGACTCTCTCATTTTATTTCTCTCATCCTCACAGTCGCCTCATGGTGCCGGTTAAAGTTTTCACCGACGAGACTCTCTCATTTTTCTTATATATATATATATATATATATTTTTTTTTTTTGAATCACTGGTGTTGTCCATGTCACGTTCTTCCTTTATTTTCATTGTATTTGTTATTTTCTTGAAATTGATTAGAAGGTATTTCTTTGGACCGTAATGTGGCTTTTGGATGGGTTATCAAACAAGGATATAAAGACTCAAAAATTTACAAGGGTTCAAAATATTTACAACTCTCGGAATTATAAAATATAACTTCTGCCCCAGTTTCAATATGTGGGGGATTTTTGGATTTTTCCTTTATTGTGACTGAACCTCAATGAAGCTGCCTAAGTACCCTTTCGGGATCAAGTCAGACGTAGTTCAAACTACGCCATTAATTCATGGTTTCGTTTGATTTTTTCCCGATTTCTTTGTCTTTTTTCTTTTGTTTGCATATTGCTCTTTTTCTTCTTCTTCTTTTTTTTCATTTTTCATTTTTCTACTTTTCTTTTTATATCATAAGCAATTCCGAGAGAGGGGTATGAAAGAATAGATCGAACAAGGCTCAAAGGGGATGTCAATGGATAAAGTGTTTGGATAGAGAATAAAATGCCTTCATCATTTAAATTCCAAAATCACAAAAAATACAATTGTACAAATGAAAAAAATCATACATAATATCTTTTGACTGCATCTGAATTGATAGTAGTCTCCACGCATTTCCTTTCAATATCTGTCAAGTATATGGCTCCATTGGACAACACCCGTGATACCATGAATGGTCCTTGCCAGTTTGGTGCGAATTTGCCTTTTGCTTCAGCCCATTGCGGTAAGATACGCCACAATACCAATTGCCCAACTTCAAATTTCCGAGAAAGCACCTTCTTATTATATGCTCTGGCCATTCTCCATTGATATAACTGCCCATGGCAAACTGCTGCTAACCTCATCTCATCAATCAGATTCAATTGTTCCAACCGGGCTTTTACCCATTTATCATTATCGATCTCAGCTTCAGCTATGATTCGAAGCGATGGTATCTCAATTTCTGCGGGTATAACAACCTCTGTTCCATACACCAGTGAATAGGATGTGGCACCAATAGAAGTACGTACTATTGTGCGGTAACCCATAAGAGCGAAAGGTAACTTCTCATGCCATTGTCTAGACTCTTCCACCATTTTTCTAAGAATCTTCTTTATGTTCTTATTTGCAGCTTCTACTGCTCCATTTTCCTTTGGTCTGTAAGGTGTAGAGTTACGATGCAATATCTTAAATCTCTGACAGCTTCCGCCATGAGGTGATTGTTCAAATTTTCCCCATTGTTTGTGATAATTACTTTGGGTATTCCGAATCGGCATATAATATTTTCATGGACGAAATCCACCATGGGATTCTTCATCACCACCTTGAATGTCTTTGCCTCCACCCACTTAGTAAAATAGTCAATCACGTACCAAGATAAATCTATGTCCGTTAGAAGCTGCAGGCTCTATTGGTCTGATAACATCCATGCCCCAAGCGACAAATGGCCAGGGTGCAGACATCATATGCAACTCATAAGGCGGAGAATAAATTAAGTCTCCATGTACTTGGCATTGGTGGCATTTCTTCACATACCTGATACAGTCCCGCTCCATAGTGAGCCAATAATATCCCGCTGTCAAAATCTTCTTTACTAAGATATACCCGCTCATATGAGGTCCGCAAGCCCCAGCATGCACCTCAGTCATAATCATGTCAGCTTGTTGCGCATCCACACATCTCAGCAAGCCCAAGTCTGGTGTTCTTTTATATATAGTTCCTTCACTGAGGAAGAAGCCATTCGCTAAGCGTCTTATAGCTCTCTTCTGATCTCCAGTGGCTTGCTTTGGGTACTTTCCTGTCTTCAAGTATTCCTTGATATCGTGATACCACAGTTCTCCATCTAACTCTCCTTCCACAGCAAAATAGTAAGCATTTTGATCATACACCTGTATCTGAAGTGGATCTATATAGGCTTTGTTCGGATGATGTAACATAGACGATAGTGTGGCCAGAGCATCTGCTACTTCATTGTGCATTCTTGGGATGTGTTTGAACTCTATATATTGAAATCTTTGGGACAGTTCATAGACAATGCTGATAAGGTATCAATTTTAAATCTCTTGTCTCCCATTCTCCCTGAATTTGATGTATCAAAAGATCCGAGTCGCCCATGACCAAAATCTCTTGAACACCCATATCTATCGCCATCCTCAATCCTATTATACACGCTTCATATTCGGCCATATTGTTGGTATAGAAAAATCAAAGCTGAGCGGTAACGGGATAGTGTTGACCCATTCTTGAAATGAGTACTGCTCCAATCCCAACTCATTTACTGTTGACGGCTCTGTCGAAGTAAACTTTCCAACCTGGCTTATCATTTTGTTCCATTTCTTCAACATTCATTGCCTCCTCATCCGGAAAATATGTCTTTAGTGGCTCATATTCATCATCCACTGGATTTTCTGCTAGGTGATCTGCAACTGCTTGCGCCTTCATTGTCGAACGTGTTACATAAATAATGTCAAATTCTGTGAGCAGAATCTGCCATTTAGCAAGTCTCCCTGTAGGCATGGACTTCTGGAATATATACTTTAAAGGATCTAACCGTGATATCGGATATTTAGTGTATGCTGACAAATAATTCTTTAATTTCTGAGCAACCCAGGTTAATGCACAGCATGTTCTCTCTAACTAAGGATAATTTACCTCGTAAGATGTGAACTTCTTACTAAGGTAATATATAGCTTGCTCTTTCTTGCCAGCTTTATTGTGCTGCCCCAGTACACAGCCAAATGAGTTATCAAGCACTGTCAAATATAAGATCAAAGGTCTTCCCGGCTCTGGAGGAACTAACACAAGAGGGTTTTCCAAATATTCCTTAATTTTATTGAATGCTTATTGACATTCATCGGTCCATTTCACTGCTGTATCTTTCTTTAATAATTTAAAAATAGGCTCGCATATTGATGTCAGCTGAGCAATGAACCGGCTATATAGTTCAGCCTGCCTAGTAAGCTCATGACTTCCTTCTTGTTCTTTGGCAGAGGCAAACTCTGGATTGCTTTTATCTTTGATGGATCTAGTTCAATGCCTTGCCGATGTACTATAAATCCCAATAGCTTCCCTGAAGGTACTCCAAAAGCACATTTCGTAGGATTGAGCTTAAGATTATACCTTCGGAGTCTTTGGAAAAACTTCCTCAAGTCTTTGACATGATCATGTTGCTTCTTGGACTTTATGATGACATCGTCCACATACACTTCAATTTCTCGATGCATCATATCATGAAACATCATGGTCATTGCCCTCATATAAGTAGCTCCGGCATTCTTTAGCCCAAACGGCATCACTCTATAGCAGTATGTTCCCCAAGGCGTGATGAAAGCTGTTTTCTTCGCATCTTCTTCATCCATTAGGATCTGGTGATAACCCGCATAACAATCTACAAAAGAGCCAATTTCATGCTTGGCACAATTGTCGATCAATATATAGATATTCGGCAGTGGAAAGTCATCCTTCGGACTAGCCTTGTGAGGCCTCTATAATCAATACACACTCTGGTTTTTCTGTCTTTCTTTGGAACTTGCACAACATTTGCTAACCAGGTGGGGTATTAGGTAACTCGTATGACCATCGCCTCAAACTGCTTATTCACCTCTTCTTTTATTTTCATGCTGATGTTCGTTTTGAACTTTCTCAACTTCAGTTTTACCGGCCGGCATTCTGGATAAATAGGCAACTTGTGTACCACCAAATCAGTGCTGAGTCCGGCATGTCATCATAAGACCAGACAAAGATGTCATTGTATTCATGTAATAACTTTATTAGCTTTTCTCTAAGGGAAGCTTCTAGGTGTACACTAATTTTTGTTTCCCGGACATTATCCTCACTCCCCAGATTAATAGATTCAGTCTCACTTAAGTTTGGTTTGGGTTTTTCCTCATATTAATTCAAGTGTTTACTGATTTCCTCTAGTATTTCCTCATCTTCATACTCTATTTCACTCTCATTTTCAATTTCTTGTATAATTATTCGATTGTCAAGACTGGGCCAGGAATCCTTCATGCATGACATATCATCAGAATCAGCAAATATTGAACTGTACAAAAAGAAGAAAAATAAAAATAAGGCAAAAATTAAGAAAGAAGAAGAAATTGCAATTTATTGATATTTTTTCAAAAAGATAATAGAGGTTGGATACATTTGATTTCAGTGGGGGTGTAAGGATTACAAAAATAAAACTGCTTTTGGGAGGGATGAGATATTTTTGAAAGCTAACTACCAAGACTCCCTCCTGATTGGAAGAGGAGTAGCTTCCTAATTATTAAGTGCAGCATTGGGTCCCACAAACTGCATATCCATCTTACTAGTGCCCTCGCCCATCTCCAACATGTTTACATCCCTGAACAACATTTCAATCCTTGCGAGAAGCTCCATATCTGGCCTTATCTCAGCATACCTTGACGCAGCAGTTGTCAAATGTCTTTGTGTACCAAGCCTAGTGAAGGTGTCAGATAATTTTGGGATTGGTTTCGGGTGGGTCCAACTTTTCTTCTTTGTTCTTTTGGCTTTCTGGATGTCGGTATAGGTAGGTTTAAAGCCCAAGCCAAAGGTATCATTGTTTCCCGGTAGATGGACAGGCTGTGTTATTCCCTGTAACGCTATCCCCAAACCTTTTCCTGGTGTGAACCCATTTCTAATCATCTCTTTAGCTACCATTACTGCGGTAGATGCCACTACAGAAATTGGCATGCTCTCCCCTTTAGATATCTTGTTAACTACCATAGTATCTGTCACCTGATACACCCATGGGCCCTTGTCCCCTTCGATTTCCTCAAAAGGCATTATGGTATTACAAGTTTCTTCCTCTCCATGCACTGTAATTTCTTGCTGTTCCCATTTGAATTTTACCATTTGGTGCAGGGAAGATGGTACGGCTTTGGCCGCATGGATCCATGGCCGTCCCATCAATAGATTATAAGAAACAGTGACATCCAACACCTGGAATTCCATGGTAAAGTCTACCGGTCGAATGGTGACTTCTAGCATAATGTCTCCCAAAGTATTTTTGCTTTCTTCGTCAAATCCCCAAACACTCACACTACTTCGATGGATTCTATCAGGATTAATCTTCAATTTTCCGAGAGTCGAGAGTGGACAAATGTTTGCACTCGACCTGTTATCTATTAAGACCCGAGTAACCACTAATTTTTCACTTTTGATGGTGAGGTAGAGTGCTTTGTTGTGTTCCGTCCCTTCAACAGGCAATTCATTATTCGAGAATGTTATCTTGTTCGACTCAAAAATTTTGTTGGTGATCTTTTCAAGATGGCAGACTGAGATTTTTTCAGGGACATGTGCTTCGTTCAGAATCTTTAACAGCGCCTTCATGTGCTCCTCTGAGTGAATTAGCAATGAAAGCAATGAAATTTGTGCAGGCGTCTTTCTCAGTTGCTCTACTATCGAATAGTCTTGAGCTTTTATTTTCTTCAAAAACTCTTCTGCTTCTTCTTCAGAAATCAGCTTCTTCACATGACTCTCCTTTACCACCTTCATTTTCCTTAACTCTCTGGGGCAAAGCATCGCCTGGAACGAGTAAGGCCATGTGTTTCATTGACCTCCCATGTAACTTCCTTTCCCCTGTACATCACTGCGACTTTGTTGTAGTTCCAAGGTATGGCTTTGGTATCTACCACCGGCATTTGCACTACCAACTTTATGACCACCAATTCCATGTATGCTCCTTTCACTATCAACAATGGCTTAGCTTTTGGCACCACAATTTTCATAGTTTCAGTCACTGACAGCTTTTTCACTGGTAACTCGGCAATCGCTTTCTCTTTCTCAACCTCTTTTTCCACTTTGCTAATGGCCTTTATCATCATTACTGATTGGGATGGTTTCTTGCTGCTTTCTCCTTGTTCTAACTCTATCATATGTGTCTCATGATGAGTTGGTAGTGGATTCCTCCTAGTGTCAATGAGTTCTTATATAGCAGATTTCAAGTGCCAACACTTTTCAGTATCGTGCATCAGTGCCCTGGAGTAATATTCACATCTGACTGACTGGTCAAAGTTTCTGGGTGGTGGGTTTGGAAGTTTTGGCTCAATCGGGCTTAGCATCCCCAACTCTTTTAGACGATGATAGAGACTGGTTTAAGACTCCCCAGTGGAGTGAATGTTTTCTTTGTTTGGGCTCTGTTTCTCATTTCTGGATCCGAACAAAAGCTGGGTCTATTTGGGTTCTTATAGGTTATGGAAGGTGTTTAGGTGTTTTGTGTGTGGTAGACGTTCTGTAGATTTTGGGCTCGCCATACATGTGGAGGCGATGGGTAATGTTGAGCATGTGTAATGGAATAATGTGGGGTAGTGGGTGGATAATATGGTGGAGATGGGTTGTAAGGTGCTGGTGGGTATGATTGGTATGGACGAGGTGGGTGATGGTATGTATTTTGGCCCCGGGACCATGGTCTACTTTCAACAACTGAAACCTCTTCCTTCTTCTTTTTACCAATAGATCCCCCATTTCCGGTTCGTATCGCTTGATTCGTGGCTTTGATAGCCGAAAAGCTCATGATTTTGTTGGTTTTCAATCCTTCCTCTACAAAACTCCCCATTTTCACTACTTCATTAAAATTCTTACCGATAGCCGATACCAGATGGCCATAGTAAGTAGGCTCTAAGGCCTGCAGAAAACAATCCACCATTTCTGTCTCCTTCATAGGAGGATGTTCTCTCCATCTAAAGTCGTACTCTCGGAAACTTTCCCCGGGTTTCTTTTCCATCTTTGTAAGCGGCAGCCTGTCCGGAATTATCTCCAAGTTGTACTATAAGTGGTTAGCAAATGACTGAGCTAGATCATCCTAGATGAACCATCTGGTGTGATCCTAACGTGTATACCACTCCAGCGCAGAACCGCTCAAACTCTGGCTAAAATACGCCATTAAAAGTTCATCTCTTCCCCCTGCACCATGCATCTTGCTACAATAACCCCTGAGATGGGCTACCGGATCCCCGTGTCCATCGAACATGTCGAATTTAGGTAGCTTGAATCCAATAGGGAGCTGCACTTCTTGGAACAAACACAAATCTTTGTATACGACGCTCACATGGCCTCCTAGCCCTTGTATGTTACGGAAATATTGTTCTAAACTCCTCATCTTCCGTGCCATTTCTTCCTGCTCCAAGTTCTTGACGTGCTTTTCTTCCGTCATCTCCATCAGTGGGGTATAGGAGTCATGCTGCCTATACGTCGGCTCCAGCGGATAGTAATGTGCGTCTTACACGTGGAACACTGGTTCACTTGATGATTTATGTAGAGCAACAGGTGGTGGTTCCACATACACCGGGGCAACCTATGGTGGGTGAGGTGGAATCTGTTTGGACAGTGGTGGTGGTGCCTGTGAAGGTATGGCATAGTAGTGTTGGTAATCTGGGTACGTGGAGGATGAGTTCATGGTAGGTGGTTCAGGATTTGGATTGGCGGGAGGGACATATGCTGAATTGGTTAGACATGTGGGTAAAGGTTGACCCCTAGACCAAGCTTGGTACATTTCCGACATTTGCTGCTTTAGCTTATACATCTTCTCTTTCATTCCCGCAACATCCACAACCTCCCCCTCTTGTACTGGGTCCATGATAGTTGGTTCAATCTCCTGAGTCACAACCTTAAACATAGCTTTTGATCATGTGTTGTAATGATGATTTGCCAGAATGTCAGTTGCCAGCTGAAATCTAATTCTCATCAACAACAACACTTGTTCATAGTTAGTACATAAAGGGAGTAAGATACAATGATTAAAAATCACAACTTTTGCCCTTGATCATTATGCATCATCCCGGCACTTATTCCATTTTAAATCAACATCCATCTCTTATTCATCTTTTTTCATTCATCTCTTTTTCTTTCTTTTTCTTCTCTCTTTTTTTTTTCTTTTTTTTTCTCTTCTTTTTTTTCATTCTTTTCTTTCCTTTTTTTCCTCTTTTCTCTTTTTGTTTTTCATTCTTTTCTTTCTTCTTTCTTCATTTTCCAAATTGATTTTCGTTACTACATATTTGCCTATCGCCCAGACAATTAATATAAGCGGAAAAAGATTAGCAACAACTTTTGAACTTTTCATTGATACTCAAAAAGATTGATTTACAAAATAATGTTGTGCTACTAATCAAAAGGAATACAAATACAAAATGCATGCCCTATGAGTACATTAATGCTCCTAATGCCCGCGATACATCGTTCGGCCTTGCCGCGGGCCTATATGCCAATCCACTTTGGAGTTTACCTAGGTCGGACATGACTTGCTTTACAAAGAACTTTACGGCTGATGTAAATGTTGCCTGGGACATATATTCACACAATTGGCATTTTCTGGTGATGTACTGAGCAATATGGACAATTCCTTCTCGAATGACCCTTTTTTCTTGAAGTAGCCTACTGATCTGTTTGGCACGAGCATCTAAGGTTTGTTGGTTCTCTTTCTGTAGTTATTGTAACTCGAATTCTAATCGAGCTATAGCCGTGTAACAATGCTCTCTCTCTTCTTCAAACTCTTTGATTATTTTGTTACTTTTGACTGTGGCTGTGATGACTTTCTTTCTCAATCGAGCTACCTCAACTTCATGTTTATCTTGTAGTTGCTGAACCATTCTAGCCCTTTCCTCGACATCTCTGGCCAGTTGCTTCCGAATCCTGACTAACTCCTTTTGTGCTTTGTCAAGATCGAAGCTGTAGTAATTCACCTTGCGCCGAAGATTTTTAATCAATTTCTCATCTCGGGCTAAGCGAACCAGGGTCTCGGATGCAATTTTCATTTTTGCAACTTGAGCCTTTAAGATTTCATTCTCTTTTTTCAGCTGCTTCTTTTCTCCTTCGTCAGATGCTGCTTGTAAACTGCTCTCGAATTGGAGATCTCGAAACTTTTTTTCTAGCAAGCTGATCTTGGCTTTATACTCATTTTCTTTGGCTACCCAATTTCCGTATTCCTTAGACTGCTCGGCTAAATCTTGAATGTGAGGCCTTTTCAATGGTCTATCTTGCTCAATACCCCATCAATACCATGCGGCGTACCCTGGCGATACTTCTTCCTGAGCTCTATTTTCCACACGACTTTCTACCTTCAAATTTTGACACTCATTCCAAATATGTCGGACCTTTGCTTCCGGGAATTGCCCATCCGGACTAATCTCTATTGCTTGCAAACTAAGGTCCCCATCCTTCTGGATAACTTGATATCTTCCAAGCTGTCGTAGGACCCTGTATGGTGCATAAGGCTGGATACTTTCTAAGCCCATGATCACGAAATGTGACCCTTCCGTCGGCACGTAAATCACCTCATCAAGGGGCAACCATCCGTATGCCCAATCGATTTGGCTATCGGTCAATGATCACAAGTATGAAATCCAACCTTTAACTCCCTCCGACAGCTTAACCTCTTTTGTTCTCGTGTAGAATTCTTCGAGGCACGTTCTTTCAGATGCCCAAAGCTTGAGAACGAAGGATGATGGAATAGATGTTCTATCAACCAAATTTGCAGAATCAAGTTATATCCCTCAAAGAAGTTGTACCCTGCTTTACATGTTGTCAGGGCACGGTAGATATCAGCTATGATCATTGGGGCCAAAGTGCAATTACCTTGTACAAGCAAAGTGCTGGCCACCCCGGCGACTCTTGTATCAATGTGCCCATCCTTTCTTGGAAATATGATTAGCCCGAGAAACTCCATCAGAAAGGCGAATCGTCGATGTTCCTCCAATTTGGCTTGGTTGGACTTACTACAACGTTTATTCGTAGGGTCATTAAAACCCCCGACATGTCCAAGTCTATTGTAGATGATGTTTAAGGAGCAAAACCCATTAACCAAATCCTTGTTGTGGACGTTCCGAGCAATCTTCAAAGACTCGAGGAATCGGTGCACCGTTATCACTCTTGGAGTCATCAGGTATTTCTCTTTTAAGGGGACCTCATTTTTCCCTATATAGTAAGCAACTTCCTCAAGAGTGGGAGTGAGTTCAAAGTCCGAGAAATGTAGGACGTTGTTTTCAGGGTCCCAGCATGTAACCAGTGCTCGAATTATATCGCCTCGGGGAATTATGTCCATTAATCCCCTAAGGTCGTTCAGATAACATTTGACCCAATTCTGTCCTTCCTGTCCCATGTCGTTCCACCATAATCTTAGCTCCAAAGGGATTTTATTCATTAGAGTGAAGGGTTCATATTGTATCGTGCTCATCCTGCACATTTATTAAAGGTGATTTTTTAGAAAAAGGAAAATATTTTTCAAAGCAAATTCTCATTTTATAACCTTCTCAAGTTTTTATTTTGAAAAAGGAAAAGACATGACTTTTGAAGTGGCCATTTTTGCCAAAACAGCCTTCCAGCGTCCTTTCGGAACATTCGGCTATTTCCAAAAATAGCGATCACCTCGATTATTTGAAACTAAAATATTTTTTGGTCATTTTCTAAAAAGGTGGTTGGACCCGTTCAAGGGTTGCCTACGTATCCCACCTAATGGCGAGAATCAAACCTGCGTAGTTCGGTCAGATTGTTTGACAATTTATTTCAACAACAACGTTCTTTCCTTTTTTTTTTCAGATTTTCCTCACAATTCTTTTGTCAATATCTCTATCTTTTCTTTTCCAAATATTCTTTTTCTATTTCTCAGGAATTTTTCCAGTTCGCATAATGATCCAAGACAATTAAAATGCAACATATAATATGCTCAGTCTTTAATTACCGGGTCACCTATCCTAGACGGACCCAACCCCTGTGTTGAGCCCCCTAAGTCAGTTATGATGCAAATAATCGCCCTAGACCTATGTTCAATATCTTATAGTTTCATAGAGTGCTAGACTGTGTACCCGAGTGGACAAATCGAATCGAGGAGTGGGCTACGTACCAGTGACCCGCGGGGTCATTCGGCTTTGTAACTTATTCGGCCTCTATTTCTTATTTTGGGTATAACTTAACAGAAAGGGGAGTCTCAACCAGTAAGAACATCCCCAGAGGTGAAGAAGAGAAGGGTTTTTGGCGCAATTTATATATACAATCCATATAATATCAAAGCGGTAAAACATGTAGCATGTTGTTCAAAGCATTTAACAAAGTCAAATAATATCAAGAACGACAATTCTAACTAGCTCGAATTCTTAAACCCTGAAACCGAAGTTCTGGGTTGCTTTTCCCCAGCAGAGTTGCCGGAGCTGTCACACCTCCCTTTTTACTACCCTTTTATTTAATTCCAGATTTAGGAGAATAGGGTATACCTCAGTGTTTCAAATACCCCGGGAAGGATATAATTACAACGAGGAAGGAGTTTTTCCAAGTAAAGGACAATTGGTCCTGGATTTTGCTTATAATTTCAGATTCACCACTTGGGAAGATAATGGTGTCCCAAGTCACCGGTTAATCCCGAATCCGAGGAAATTGACTATGTATTACAGTATGTGAAACTAGAAACTTGGATAAGGAATTATGTTAACCCGGGAGAAGGTGTTAGGCACTCTCAGATACCGTGGTTTTAGCACGGTCGCTCAACTGTCATTTTTGATTTTATATGACTCATTATATGCTTTTTAACAATGTGTATGTGTTTCAAACTTTAATATTTTTTACGAATTACGATGTTGCAAAAATGTATTTCGAGTAACACCGCAACCAGTACGCCTGTGACCTTTAATACATTTCGGCTTTGCCAGGATTTACGATTTGAGTCACATCAAATGTGCACTCGTATTAAGGAAAGTATATTCTTAAATCGTGCCTAATTCGTCTAACGGCTTTTTAATCTTTAGGAAATGTTGTGGAATTAGATATCAACCTTCCTGAGTCTATTATATAATTGTTCGTTTATATGGGGGCCCCGTTATTTTTGTTTTCATGCGAGGCTCCTCCCACTCAATTTTTATGGTCCAATCCTAATATACAACTATATTTTCTATCACTTGGTTTTTCCTTAGTTAACTAATTTTCAGAATGCAAGTCTAGGCCTTATTCTTTATATTACTGAGCCTGAACTCTTTGGGCTCATACTCAGTGAGCTAATTTATGTGACTGGGTCTCAAAAACCCAGAACACTCGGAAGTTGTCTATCAGAAGCCAAATTGTGCATCGGTACAGATCTGGGCCTTCACTATCTATTAGGCACAAACCGATTATAATTGAAAAGGAAAAACGGAAATTAAAAATTCATTATATACACAAATATTCAGAACCAGTAGAGAACAAATTTGAATTGCATTTATTCAATGAAGAGAAAACAATATTACAAAGTTATAGTGCCAGTTTCAAATCTTAACTATCTAATGTGAATGCAATCCAATTAACAGGCTACTTTTGCTTTTACATTTCATTAACTAGTTTAAACTACTGAATAGGTTATTTATTATCTAAAAATGATGGAATGTTACTTAACTATATAAGACAGAATTACTGCTAAATGATTCGCTAAATTGTGACTCCTTGTAACATTCAGAATACTAACTATACTTAATCACTAAGCTAATTGTATGACCAATTCGATTGACCTTATGATAATTAACTTTATATTTAGCTACCATTTCATTTTTATGTTATTTTAACTATTATTAAATTGTTCAAGGAAAGCTAACAAGTATTGAATTAAACTATCTATCATACGTTGATTAAGAATATTGTTACGAATCTACTATTATGAACCTATTTTCGAGATTAACTGAATTAATTTTACCATTAGTCTATTTTAACTAGGTGATTTCGATTACTATCACTACTCTATCTTTACTTACTATACTATTACATTGTTTCCAGCATATGTTCATGTTTCACATGAACTATTTATACAACATTTTCCTACTGAATTACAGATGTAACTACTTATACTAAATGTAAAAGAAGAAACAAATAACAGCGAAGCTTTCAAAAACTCGAGTCAAGCTTTTATTTCATCAATTGACTTCAATTACATTGCTCGAATAGGGAATGTGTACCTGATTCAGCAAAAATACCAACGAGTCTAAGTGAAACAAGCAGGAAAAGAAGTTAGACCACGACGGGCAATGCAACAACAGTAGGAGTGAATTCCAGCAGTCAATTGAATCCCAGAGAAGCAACAAAGCAAATACCCAGTAAATAAGCAATAGAGAACCAACAAAACAGTAGGAAATCCTTTACAACTTTTAGGAATAAGCTTCCATTAGAAAACCCAAGCAGTTTTACTCTATGATTCTATATGTGTATTCTCTGAATTTTTGATTCCAAAATCCAGCCTCTAATCAGGCTCAAATGTGATCTATTTATAGGTGAGATTGGTGAAAATTTTGGGGGGAAAAGCTGAAATGTAATTTCTAGTTTCCTCCCATGAATTTTACCAATTGTTACACTTTACTACCAATTTCTGTTTTGAATTTGCCTTCCAGCATGTGCTGGAAGGTTCTAATTGATTCTTTTTGGGGTCTTTTACTAGTGTGCCCCTACTTACTAAGGTTATTTACCAAGTTGCCTTTTATTTGGGTCTATTATACCCTTAGTTTTGTGCAATATTGCAGAAATCATAGGCCTAAATGTCTTTAATGTCCTCATAGGCTCTATTAAATCCACAATTATGAAATTTTCTATTCCTCTTATGCCCTTAATGGCATTCATTATTTACCCGACCCTGTCCAGGTTAGGGTATGTTGTTTTTTAGTTACTATTTAACTTCTGACCACTACTAATGAGTCATTTAAGACTTGACCAGATTTAAACTTCAAGTTATTTCAATTTTAGCCTTTTTGTTTCATTTTTTTGTTATTAGAGTTAATTTACAGGACTAGCCTGCTTATTTATCTAAATCTATTCTATTTAAGGCTTAGCCAGTCCAATGTTTGGACTTAACTTTGCAATTTTAGCCAATTAGTTATCACAGGCCAGCCAATTTCAGACTTAAGTCAGTTTATTACAGATTTAACCAATTTAAAACATAGCCAATGAATTCAGAATTAAAGAACTACAGAGTTGGTCAGTTACAAGACTGACCACTCTTATCCCTTATTTCAATTGTGACCCTTTTTTAATGTTGTTTTCAATTTTAACCTACTTAACTACTTAAAACATGTTTTCAGACTTAGCCACTTTTCAAATTACCACACTATTACTGCTATAACCAATATCACCTAAGTATATTAGGCTTAATATTAATCAATTGACACAAAATCATTGCAGACATAGCCCTTTTACATTAAATTGCATACATAGCCATAAAATCAGAATTACTTGTCATTTAACCAAAACTCAGAGAAGAGATTGAATATTGTTGAATTTCAATCAAACGGACTTATAATCCAGATTCGAAACAAAGTATATCAACTAAACATAAAGGAGGCATAGTCAGAACTTTCTCATGTCAAAGACTACTAAAACCCTAATCATGCTTGAGTGTATTTGACTAAGCATAGATAGGTAGAACTTATGAAAAAAAACTCAAAGAAAACATGATACTACAGGGAAATGTAACTATGTAGAGATTATTTCAGAAGATGAAACTAATTTAAGATGCATTAGCTTAAATGACTAACAAGAAAAGAAATTAAACAAAAAGCATACTAAAACATGAAGATGATAAAGATGTAAACAAAGAAGACAAGAAAGAACAAAAAATCATAAAAATAGACAAATGAGATGAGGGGACTTAGCTTTGCAGGATCTGTCTCCTGTGCTATTCCCCTTTTCTTGTTATTTTCTTTTCTTTTCCTTCAGACTTCAAGTCGAAGTCTTTTTCCAGTTTCCTTTTTTTTTCTGTTTTCTTTGTTTCAGACTTCAAGTTGAAGTCTTTTTATTGTTTTAGTGGTAGAGATGGGTTCAGGGTATCATGAGGGAAGGGTTTTGTGTAAGGTTTGATTTTTAGGTCGACCATAGTTAGGGTTCCGACGACCTATTTTGGGATATTCGAGCATTTAGAGAGTTATTCGAAAGAAACCTTTGGTGGGGGGGTGATAGATCGGGGTATGAGGATCAAATGGTGTTAATTTGGTAGTGGTTCTCATAGTTTTGGTCACCAGAGAGAAACTCCGATGACCGGAATTTCAAGAAGACAATGGTTTTCTAGGGTTTCTTGGGTTCTCGTAGTGGTTTATGATGGAGAAGAAGGAGAAAATGGTTTGGGAGTTGGGAGTTGGCCGGAGACGGCCATGAGAGGCGGCCAGTCTCCATGGTCGGTGTTAAGAAGAGAAGAGAAAGAAGACAAAGTAGACGCGGCTAGGGTTTAGAGATAGGAAATGGTCGGTCTCTGAAGAGACCAGACCTTTAAATACTCGTTAGGTTTGACGAGTTCTGTCACGACCCAAACCCTGGTCGTGATGGCGCCCAACACAATGCTAGGCAAGCCCGACCATACTATCCCTTAAACCAGCCAGTTATTAATCAAATTAAACTTAAACAGTAAATGATCATATCAGGCGATAAACGAAATGTAAAACATACAAAATACGGTCCCAACCATATCGTGGTGTCACAAGACTGAGCCTCTACAGAATAGCATCCTACTACAACCAAGTCTAGGCAGTTAGGAAATCAACAAGATGATAAAGAAGGAGAAAAAAAGCTCTGCGGACGCTGGCAGCTACCTCGTAATCTCCGCATAAGTAGACACGGATCAGCAGCTACAATGTCTCAACTACTCTCGGGCACCTGTGGATCTGCACAGAAAGTGCAGGGGAGTGGGGTGAGTATATTTCAACTCAGTGAGTAACAATAATAAATAATAACTGAAGGTAAGAACTTCTGTGCTATCACTTAGCAGTTCTAAGGCAACCCTCACAGGTACGTCATCACTATAGAAATACTCAAATCTCCAATCCACGTTTATCTTTACAAGATTTTACACTGACCCAACCCTCACTCGTACTCCTACGGTGTACGGACATCTCAACATATAAAGACATATACCTATGTCTATAATGTATAAGTATTTAAGTAGATAATAGGATATGATTAAGTATAATGCTGCGGCGTGCAGCCCGCTCCAATACATATACCGCTGCGGCGCGCAGCCCGCTCCATTTAACGTCGACGACGCTCACTGGGGGTGTATACAGACTTCGGAGGGGCTCCCTAGGCCCAAGCACTATTATATTGCGGCGTGCAGCCCGATCCACACATGTATTACTGCGGCGTGCAGTCCGATCCAATATTTATATATATATATATTTATACTGCTGTGGCGCGCAGCCCGATCCCATAATATACACCAGTGCTCACAGAGAATGTGTGCAGACTCAGACTCCGAAGGGGCTCCTACAGCCCAAGCGCAATAATACTGCGGCGTGCAGTCCGTCCCACATGTATATTACATGTATATTACTGCGGCGTGTAGTCCGATCCAATATATATACTGCTGCGGCGTGCAACCCGATCCAATATAGGTATATATATATATATATAATACCTTATAATGGGTCCTCGACCCTATCCCAGCCAGTATATACTTGGACTCTCAGGCCCAATATAATATATCACAGTGGGTCCTTGACCCTGTCTCAGTCAATATAGACTTGGCCTTTCAGGACCACTCAGCTAGAACAGGGAATTCCACCCTAGATAATCTCTCTCAATGTACACATCTAGTACGTGCTCATATTATGCTATACAGCTAGAGCTACGGCTGAGTGTATGTTTCCAACAGGATATAAGGGTCACCTAGCTCTATAGGTTCCCTAACGCTCTACAGATCGGCACAAGGCCCCAAACATGGCTATTAGCCCAATTGTACAGTTATAATCTCAGTAACAGTCATACAACACAATATTCTATTAGCCGGGAAGGACTAAGTCCGAACCCCCATTCACAATGTCACCACGCCCGTCATAGAACGCGCATCTCATCTCAATATAGCACTGTGAAGTGCTAGTACGGGGTTTCAAACCCTCAGTACATTGTTTACTACTACCACTCACCTCGAACCGGTAGAGGCTTCAATCCGCCTTACGCTTGCCTCGCAAATCAACCTCCTCGGATGCCAAATCTGCTCAAATCATAGAGAATGCATCAATATATGCTAATTTCACGCAATTCATTCGAAATAACCCAAATTATATCAAAACCCACAAGTTGTCAAAACCTGACTTTTGGTACACTTGTCGAAAAATTACAAATATCACATATTCGGAATCCTCATCTCGATACGAGTCTAGGCATATAAAATTTACCAAAATCGGACTCCATTTGCCCACTCAAATCAGTGTTTTTCTTTAATTTAGGCCTAGGGCTCAAACCCACCTTTAATCTTCCATTTACAGGGATTTAACCAAGGATTTCATGATAAAAACGCGTAACGGAACCATAAAACTCACCTCCGACGATAACCCGGTGATCTCCTAGAAATTTCTCGCCCAAATCGCCCAATTCGCCTCCAAGAACCGAGCCCCAAATGTTTTGCAACTTATGAAATTTTAACTCTTCTGTTATTTTTAACACATGCATGATTTCCGCTTCTGCGGACCAAAATCCGCCTCTGCGAGGCCGCCTCTGCGACCAAATGGTCGCTTCTGCGAAAATACTCCTAGCCGCCCAGCTTCGCTTCTGCGGCCCAGGTCTCGCTCCTGCGAGACCGCTCCTGCGAAACCCCTTCCGCTCCTGCGAGCCTTACCGCTTCTGCGCATCAGAGTCCGCTCCTGCAGACTCGCTTAGGCGACAAGTCTTCCGCTTCTGCGGATCCTCCCATAACGAGCCCAGACCGCTTCTGCGGTCTTTCCTTCCGCACCTGCGGTGCCGCCCTTGCGGACCAGGATCCGCCTCAACGAACCCCAGCGCTTCTGCTCTCGTTTTTCGCTCCTGCGGGCTCGCTCCTGCGCCCCCATTTCCGCAGGAGCGAAAACAACAGAACCAGAACTCTTCAAACCTGCAATTTCCATGTTTCTCCCGATTTACCATCCGAAAACACCCCGAGGCCCTCGGGACCTCATCCAAACACACCAACACATCTTAATACCTTATTCGAACTTGTTCCAATCCTCAAAACACGTCTAATAACATCAAAACCCATAATTCACATCGAATTCAAGCCTAAATTCCTTAAAACATTCCGAATTACACAATCAATCAAAAACCCGACTAAACGATCTCCGAATGACCTGAAATTTTGCAGGCACATCCAAAATCACCTAACGGAGCTACTGCAATTGTCAGAATTCCATTTCGACTCCCGGATCAAAATCTCACCTACCGTCCGGATTTCGCCAAAATTCAACCTTAGCCAATTCAAGCCTATTTCTACACCGGACCTCCAAATTCAATTCAGATTGTTCCCCTAAGTCGCAAATCACCTCCCGGAACTAACAGAATCATCCGAATCCGATTCCGAGTCCTCTAACTAAATAGTCAATGTCTAGTTGACTTTTCCCAACTATTCCTTCTTCTAAGAGACTTTCTGTCTCAATTTCAATCAAACTCAACCCGGATTGACTCAAACTCACCGAACATGCATATTACAACATCAACAAGCATATAACGGGGGTATCGGGGTGATAACTCACATGATGACGGGCCGGGTCATCACATTCTCCCCAACTTAAGCAAACGCTCGTCCTCGAGCGGACCAAGAGGTCTACTGGAAGTGACCCAATAGCAGAATGACCTTACCAAGCATATATTCGGGGCGATACCACTTCACCCTATCTTTCATAAGTCCGATAACATAGTATATCTGAATTTCCACAGTCTAACTGAACCATAAACCACATTGCATTTTCTGAAATCATATACCAGTCTGAATCCCACATCTATACTCAGAGTACACACGATCAAACTATAATAACCAACTCATCACTCCGGGTGAGATCACATGATGTATCAAACAACACGATCACTCGATACGATAGTCTCTAATCACGACAACTGGCCACAATAACCAAATACTAGCAGAAAGAACCTTTCTCATTAGATAGAGTCTTATTCCAACACCTTCATATCCTGCCCACGGCAACTGAAGCACGCGATATACCGAACCCATCTCTCGGGTCAACCATTCGTGAATCTATTTCCCTTTTTAAATTGATACTACAATAAGTTTCGGAGCCAAACCTCGATATTACCTTTCTAACGAGCTGAAAACATATATGCTCGCTCTCATTAATGACTTGAATGATCATTTCGGTTATAACACACCACACTGGTAACATGACACCTCAGCATCGGCCTAGGCCACAACGAGCACAACACAGGCTCCAATAAGAACGATCTGAACACACTCGAATCATGACAACCGACTCGCACAAAGAGCCATAATTCAAATTCTTCCATACCATCACAACACATAACTGAGATTCTCGTCTCACATCATAGAATTAGAGTGCCCGAATCCTCCTCGAAAGGTCATAACATCACGTGGCCTTGCCACAACTCATGATTCTATCCAAACACTATTACTCATGGAGCACCTCAAGTCGCAATGCTCAAAACGGTCAGCCACACACATATTTAGGTCCGAACTCAAGCAATCAATCACACGCGGTGATACATTTAGTATATGCTATCGAATCCTGAATGGACACAACCGATGTGCTATTCCCCGAGCGATACCCAATACGGACTATTCCTCAGAAGAGAGGAAGTATTGTATACAAGGTACATATAGGAAGCTATATTTCCCACATCACACTATTGCGGCGCGCAACCCGTTCCAATAGCATACATGTGGCGGCATGCCACCCGATCCAGATACCATACATGTGGCGGCGTGCCACCCGATCTAGATACTATACATGTGGCGGCGTGCCACCCGATCCAGATACTATACATGTGGCGGCGTGCCACCCGATCCACGCATAAATCTAGCAAAAGGGAATGCACATCGACTCAAGTTCCTCATTGCAACAAACATGTATATATATAGCCTCGAGCTCGGTCACATAAAACTCATCCGACAAAGTTCCTTAATACCGGAACTGAATCAATGGTAGATACCTCTACACTGACATCCGCCACGAAGGCCCAACTGACAAAGCAATACCTACCAGCCGTCCGCTGGCCTTAGGGTACATCCACCCTGCTGGAGCATGATCCGATGCGCTCTGCCATGCAGTTTGCGACATGTTTCTGACATAGTCCATATCACATTAGTCTAGACAGTCTGACTTATGACAACCAGCCTGCAATCATATACCATTATTCAAATTCGTCATATAAAGTGACGAGATAGCCACTAGGGCTTCCAATTTCCGATAACCGCTACACTGTGCCGATACACACGATATACCACCGCTGCGTAGGCGGGTTACGAGAACTTCTAGTCTCCTACACATACATAACACAGGAATCACTATGCCTGATTCCGTACTTCACCATACGATTACATAACGCACCTCAAGCGTCCATTCATACCACGAAAGCCATTCATAAATTTCACTATGTCATCAACGACTCAATTATTATAGTCGATCCAACGAGAAAATACCACCGTACCACTAGATATTATCAATTTACATTACCTTGTCCATTTGCACCATATACCCTGCCAAATTACTAGAATAGCAGTACCATTTTCTTAAATCATCGGAAAGATCGATTCTTAAATCACCTGCAGCTGTCCGCGCTGCTTAATAATTTTATTGACTTCCCATATATTATGAACTGATCTCAAAACCTTGAATATGCCATTATCAACTCTCCATAACACATCGCGTATACATTATCACACTAAGACAACATGGAAATTCATATCCCTTTCCTCCGCTGCAAACATCGGCGCACTCAACTCGTCAAGGGCTTTCATGATCCCATATAGAGAAAACTCATTACACATTCCCAGCCTTGCATACCAACAGGAAAAATACACTCATTTTCAAACAACGGTATAACACATCGCAAATTCTTTCTCCCAATTACATTGCATAAATTAAACCGCCAGGACTCAGTCCTTATACCCATATCAATTTACACAACTGCCAGCACTCCAAAGCTTTGCTTCACAATATCTGCAAGACTCATCACTTCAAACACATACCATGAATTAATCGTATTCCTTATCATACCGCTTTAGTTTATTAACAAGTTGTTCCTTTTACCCAGTTTCCTTTCTGATTCATCTCTAATTTCATATCAGTCTTTACTGTAGTACGACAATGCCTCAACCATTTTTACCACACAAGACTCGTACACAAGACGACACTGTCTAAGACCCATAGGCCACTGAATACTCTCTCAGTGTTCCTAGAAGTACCACGTTCTACCATACTTTATTTTGATGAACTTCTCGCGATTTTTAAATTGTTATCATTACTTCCCAATACGGATACGTAGAATCTCATCCTTCACATGATATAACACAAGCCTTGATCTTCTCTAACGAAACCGCCATCTTTAGCCACATACACAAATCTTAAGGCACCTAACTGTTACAAGCAAAATCTTGAACACTGCAAAACCATTCTCGGGCATCATTGACCCTTATTCAGCTGTAATTCAACTGTCCCATTGAGTAGAACCACTCGTGTTTTGTTAGAACTCTGACATTGCAGAACATGATTACTTACAGATACAATGAGCCATCTTTCCTTTCTATACACCGAACATTCCTTACCAACAGTAGTTCAAAACATCCTAGTATTTCTTCACATCTACGAAGCACCATAACCTTGTAAGAATTTTCCCAACATACTTAAAGACAGTGCCCACATAGCACACAACAGTGCAATTAGTTATTTAATAGCAACCTCCCCAACTTGGCTCGAAGCCTTTCATCAAAGCACTTTTAACCACTCATATCATTATTATTCAAGTGATGCAAAAATGTTTCAATGAGATTAAACTCACGTCATTTACAAGCCTTGACAGAGACTCGAATCATCAGAGACCTTAATCGTTCTGCAACTCTTGCATTTATACACACACCACCAATAAGCTCACTCTCTTTAGGTGACAGAAATCTTTCTAAGTCCCAAATTTTCCAAAAATTTCGGCAGAGTTTCCTTTGTAATTTGGCCTATCCACCTGCCAGAGAATCACCAAAATCATCCTAACAATACATCCGCAACTCGACAAGACATCACAATGTATATCAACAACATAAATCTCAATACTACACAATTATATCATCAGCATTAGTACATGAGCATGCGCTGCACCTACTCAAATCATAACACATATACCTTTCACAATGATACACCTAGCACAACCAATTCAGTTTTCTTGAGTTTGAACTCATACTACCACACGTAGTGCACTTTACATTTCCGCTAAGAGGCAATGAACATATTTCTCACACCCATAGCTAGTGCTACATATCAAATCACAATAAGAACCGAATACCTTACAACTCTCCCATTATCATACTGCCATTTTCATAATTAAGATCAATACCGATCGTATGAACTTCATAATACCGACTCGCGAAATTAGCACCTTGGTGCTCAAGCCATAGACAAGGATTTGCCCTCAAGTCCTCCAGACAGGCCCAACATGAACTCATAGAGATTATATCTCGTACCTCGATTGGGGAATCATAAGTCATCAAGGCAAATTATCACTAAGCACTCGAGGGCGCGCATCAATGTGCAGGAGGAATTTCAAGAATTACATCTCAAGCTGAATAAAACACGCACGATGAGAATTCTAAGAATTTGAAACTTTCCTAAAGGTTTGCAGCCTCCCGAGGATAAGTACAGGCGTCCCCGTACCGATCCACGAGACTCTACCAACCGGCTCATGACTCGCGAGACCTGTTAACCTGGGCTCCGATACCAACTTGTCACGACCCAAACCCCGGTCGTGATGGCGCCCAACACAATGCTACGCAAGCCCGACCATACTATCCCTTAAACCAGCCAGTTATTAATCAAATTAAACTTAAATAGTAAATGATCATATCAGGCGATAAACGAAATGTAAAACATACAAAATACGGTCCCAACCATATCGTGGTGTCACGAGACTGAGCCTCTACAGAATAGCATCCTACTACAACCAAGTCTAGGCAGTTAGGAAATCAACAAGATGATAAAGAAGGAGAAAACAAGCTCTGTGGACGCTGGCAGCTACCTCGTAATCTCCGCAAAAGTAGACAAGGATCAGCAGCTACAATGTCTCAACTGCTCTCGGGCACCTGTGGATCTGCACAGAAAGTGCAGGGGAGTGGGGTGAGTATATTTCAACTCAGTGAGTAACAATAATAAATAATAACTGAAGGTAAGAACTCCTATGCTATCACTTAGCAGTTCTAAGGCAACCCTCACAGGTACGTCATCACTATAGAAATACTCCAATGTCCAATCCACGTTTATCTCTACAAGATTCTACACTGACCCAACCCTCACTCGTACTCCTACGGTGTACGGACATCTCAACATATAAAGACATATACCTATGTCTATAATGTATAAGTATTTAAGTAGATAATAGGATATGATTAAGTATAATGCTGCGGCGTGCAGCCCGCTCCAATACATATACCGCTGCGGCGCGCAGCCCGCTCCATTTAACGTCGACGGCGCTCACTGGGGGTGTATACAGACTTCGGAGGGGCTCCCTAGGCCCAAGCACTATTATACCGCGGCGTGCAGCCCGATCCACACATGTATTACTGCGGCGTGCAGTCCGATCCAATATTTATATGTATATATATTTATACTGCTGCGGCGCGCAGCCCGATCCCATAATATACACCAGTGCTCACTGAGAATGTGTGCATATATATATATATATATATATACTGCTGCGGCGTGCAGCCCGATCCCATAATATACACCAGTGCTCACTGAGAATGTGTGCAGACTCAGACTCCGAAGGGGCTCCTACAGCCCAAGCGCAATAATACTGCGGCGTGCGGTCCGTCCCACATGTATATTACATGTATATTACTGCGGCGTGCAGTCCGATCCAATATATATACTGTTGCGGCGTGCAACCCGATCCAATATAGGTATATATATATATAATACCTCATAATGGGTCCTCGACCCTATTCAAGTCAATATATACTTGGCCTCTCAGGCCCAATATAATATATCACAGTGGGTCCTAGACCCTGTCTCAGTCAATATAGACTTGGCCTTTCAGGCCCACTCAACTAGAACAGGGAATTCCACCCTAGATAATCTCTCTCAATGTACACATCTAGTACGGGCTCATATTATGCTATACAGCTAGAGCTACGGCTGAGTGTATGTTTCCAACAGGATATAAGGGTCACCTAGCTCTATAGGTTCCCTAACGCTCTACAGATCGGTACACGGCCCCAAACATGGATATTAGCCATACAGTTATAATCTCAGTAACAGTCATACAACACAATATTCTATTAGCCGGGAAGGACTAAGTCCGAACCCCCATTCACAATGTCACCACGCCCGTCATAGAACGCGTGTCTCATCTCAATATAGCACTGTGAAGTGCTAGTACGGGGTTTCAAACCCTCAGTACATTGTTTACTACTACCACTCACCTCGAACCGGTAGAGGCTTCAATCCGCCTTACGCTTGCCTCGCAAATCAACCTCCTCGGATGCAAAATCTGCTCAAATCATAGAGAATGCATCAATATATGCTAATTTCACGCAATTCATTCGAAATAACCCAAATTATATCAAAACCCACAAGTTGTCAAAACCCGACTTTTGGTACACTTGTCGAAAAATTACAAAAATCACATATTCGGAATCCTCATCTCGATACGAGTCTAGGCATATAAAATTTACCAAAATCGGACTCCATTTGCCCACTCAAATCGGTGTTTTTCTTTAATTTAGGCCTAGGGCTCAAACCCACCTTTAATCTTCCATTTACAGGGATTTAACCAAGGATTTCATGATAAAAACGCGTAAAGGAACCATAAAACTCACCTCCGACGATAACCCGGTGATCTCCCAGAAATTTCTCGCCCAAATCGCCCAATTTGCCTCCAAGAACCGAGCCCCAAATGTTTTGCAACTTATGAAATTTTAACTCTTCTGTTATTTTTAACACGGGCGCGATTTCCGCTTCTTCGGACCAAAATCCGCCTCTGCGAGGCCGCCTCTGCGACCAAATGGTCGCTTCTGCGAAAATACTCCTAGCCGCCCAACTCCGCTTCTGTGGCCCAGGTCTTGCTCCTGCGAGACCGCTCCCGCGAAACCCCCTTCCGCTCCTGCGAGCCTTACCGCTTCTGCGCATCAGAGTCCGCTCCTGCGGACTCGCTTAGGCGACAAGTCTTCCGCTTCTGCAGGATCCTCCCATAACGAGCCCAGACCGCTTCTGCGGTCTTTCCTTCCGCACCTACGGTGCTGCCCTTGCGGACCAGGATCCGCCTCAGCGAACCACAGTGCTTCTGCGCTCGTTTTCCGCTCCTGCGGGCTCGCTCCTGCGCCCCCATTTCCGCAGGAGCGAAAACAATAGAACCAGAACTCTTCAAACCTGCAATTTCCATGTTTCTCCCGATTTACCATCCGAAAACACCCCGAGGCCCCCGGACCTCATCCAAACACACCAACACATCTTAATACCTTATTCGAACTTGTTCCAATCCTCAAAACACGTCTAATAACATCAAAACCCATAATTCACATCGAATTCAAGCCTAAATTCCTTAAAACATTCCGAATTACACAATCAATCAAAAACCCGACTAAACGACCTCCGAATGACCTGAAATTTTGCAGGCACATCCAAAATCACCTAATGGAGCTACTGCAATTGTCAGAATTCCATTCCGACTCCCGGATCAAAATCTCACCTACCGTCCGGATTTCGCCAAAATTCAACCTTAGCCAATTCAAGCCTATTTCTACACCGGACCTCCAAATTCAATTCAGATTGTTCCCCTAAGTAACAAATCACCTCGCAGAACTAACCGAATCATCCGAATCCGATTCCGAGTCCTCTAACTAAATAGTCAACGTCCAGTTGACTTTTCCCAACTATTCCTTCTTCTAAGAGACTTTCTGTCTCAATTTCAATCAAACTCAACCCGGATTGACTCAAACTCACCCAACATGCATATTACAACATCAACAAGCATATAACGGGGGTATAGGGGTGATAACCCACATGATGACGGGCCGGGTCATCACAAGTTCCTGGCCATTGGATCAAATGAGATCAATGGCCAGAATTGAAATCCCCAAAACGACATCGTCTCATTTAAATGAGAGACTAATTCACGCCCGTTAGATCTTAAGACATGAACGGCTAGGATTTGATCTCAGATTTTAGTTAATTAATTAATTCCGGACAGTGTCTCAGCCGTTGGATTTAGTGTGTTGAATGGCTGAGATCATTTTCATTTCAAATGTGCTGGACCGGATCTCTCAACTGGTTTGGGCCAATGCACTTGGGCTAGCATTTGGCCCAGTTCTATATTTGTTTTGTATTTTCTTTATATTTCAATTATTTTTGTGGTATTTTCTTTTGTATTTCATTTTTTCTTTTTTTATTATTTTCAATTATTCAATTTCCTATTTTCTCTAATTCTCTGATATTTTTTGACATTTTTCTACTATTTTTCTCTAATTCCGTCAATATTGCCTCTTTTTTTAAAAATTTTCCTTTAACTACTTTAATTGTACTACTTTTATTTAACCTACATTTTTTTTAATTTTCTAATTGTCTGCACACACACAAATGCATCTTAGTTCAATCAAAGCATATAATTGCACACAAAAATATTATTTATTTTAATTTTGGAATTTATTGCTTAGGGCAAAAATCACGTGCTCACAATATCTAGTCAAGTGTAATAGACAGTTAATCAGGGATTCTTATAGAGCATACTTAACACGAGAAAACAAGTTAAAAACAAGAAACATAGTCTACTAATCTAATCAAAGAAGATTAAGAAGAACAATAGAATTACACATAAAATCATGCTCGAAACAGAATTTAAAAGGGACGGGGACTTAGCTTAGCAGGATATGTCTCCTGAGCTTCCCCTTATTTTCTTTTGTTCTTTTCTTATTCTTTTATTTCTTTTTTCCAGTTTCTCTTTTTTTCTTTTTCTTTCAGATTTCAGACTTCAAGTCTTTTATTGGTTTTAATAGAAGAAATGGGTTCAAAAATGGAAAAGAGGGGATCTTTGGTGTAGAGTTTTGTTTGAGTCGGCCGGAGTTAGGGTTCCGGCGACTCATTTTTGAATATTCGAAAGGTTCAAGCAACATTTGAAGGAAATGGTTTACATGGGGTTATAGATCAAGAAAAGGGGATTTTGGGGTGTTAATTTGGAGACCAGTGTCAAAAGTGGTGGTCACCGGAGAAGAACTCCGGTGACCAGGTTTTCAAGATTTTGGGGCCTTTGGGGTGTTCTTGGTTTTTCAAGGTGGTTTTGGGTAGAGGAGTGAGATGAGAGTGGTTTGGGGTAAGGGAGTGGCCAGAGACTGCCATGAACGGCAGGCAGTCTCCATTGTCGGCGAAGGTAAGAAGAGAGGAAGAAGAAGCATCAAGGGCGGCTAGGGTTGAAGTGGGAGATGAAATGGCCGGTCTCTGAGAGACTAGGCGTTTTATACCAGTAACACATGAGTGATTCTTGGCCATTGGATCATCGTTCATCAACGGCCAGGATTAAATTTCCTCAAACAGCGTCGTTTAGTTTAAATAGGGACTTGATCTCTCTTCCGTTTGATTAAACGAATGAACGGCCCAGATTAAACATCAAAACTATATTAAATTAATTAGATTTCTGGATTAAAATTCAACCGTTGGATTTGGATAACGTACGGCTGAGATTATTTGTCACTTAATCAATTTGGACCGGTTCTCTTTAATTGTCTGGGCCAATGCATTTGTGCCTGGACAAATGGCCCAGTTGTGTATTTTTGTATTTTTCATGTATTCTTTATTATTTTTATGTATTTTCTTGTTTTATTTTATCCACTATTTTTATATTCTTTTTCAATTACTCAAATTCTTTTAATTTCCTATTTTCTCCAATTTTTCTGATAGTTTTTGCCATTTATGCTATTTTTCCTTATTTTCCAGTATATATATATGTATTTTTGTTAATTTTCTTTTAAATTCTTTTATATGTGATATTTATACTCAACCTATTTTTTTATTTTTTTCTAATTTTCATATTTAATTGTTCACTCATACAAATGCACTTTATTTCAATCAAAACATGTAATTGCAAACAAAAAATATTATTTATTTAATTTTAGAATTTTATTGCTTAGGGCAAAAAATCACGTGCTCACAGCTGCCCCTCTTTGCTCAGGAACACGAAGAGTTTCAGTGCAAAGACAAGTGAGGAGTAATGAGAGATTATTTCCCACTGGCATATTCCGTGAGAAGCATTTTGAAAACTTTTGACCGCACCCTGCCTCAGAGGTTGCTTACATATCCTAGGCTAAACAAGAATCGGGTCATTGTAGTTCGGGTAGGTTTGGTAGTTTAAAACTACCAAGAATTTGCTGTTGCACTGCTATTGCTATGACTACTGACTTACTCCTTATTACACCAGGGGTGAAAAATGTAAAATGAAAAAACTATTCTAAGCTATAATACTACGAATTACAATGGTTCCTATATATTTCTTGTCTTTTTATTATTCCTTGTCTTCTTTTCTTGATTTTCTGTGCTACCGTCCTTTTTTTTTGTTGATTTCTTTTTCTTGCTTTCTTTCTTTTTGGTGTAATTTCCAATTGTATTCCTTGCATTCAAATTGATACCTGCTTAAAACAAAACAAAACAAAACAAAATAAACTTTTCCTCTGCCCCAGTGTGGGCTTTCTCTCATGTTACGGTATTATTCATGTTAGCTAAATCAAAATTAAAAATTGCAAAAATGTATTCCCTTGTTATACAGACGTGCGTCTGAATAGAAATTAAAAATTGCAGAAATGTATTCGCTTGTTATCCAGGTGGGCGCCTGAACAGAAATTAAAATTGCAGAAAAGTATTCCCTTGTTATCCAGGTGGGCACCTGATGCATGAAATGCGAATGCAGAAAAGTATTTCATTGTTATCCAGGTGGGCGCCTGATGCATGAAATGCGAATGCAAAAAAGTATTCCATTGTTATCCGGGTGGGAGCCTGATGCATGAAATGCAAATGCAGAAAAGTATTCCCTTGTTATCCAGGTGGGCGCCTGATGCATGAAATGCGAATGCAGAAAAGTATTCCCTTGTTATTTAGGTGGGCGCCTGATGCATGAAATGTGAATGCAGAAAAGTATTCCCTTGTTATCCAGGTGGGCGCCTGATGCATGAAATGCGATTGCAGAAAAGATATTCCCTCAGTTTGATAACTGGGGTATGAATTTGAAAAGATGATACCTTCTTGTTTTTTTGGTATTTTCTTGCTTGATTGTGTGAATCCTTCACTACGGATTCCTCCTTTTATTGCTATAATTCTTTTTGTATTTTTCTTTCTTTTCACATTGGTCACATTCACTTTAAACTGATTAGTGACAATTTGTTCCTATCTAAATCAAAGAACAATTTTATTAGTTGTAAATTGCTGGCAACTGGCATTTGCTGCTTCAGCCTTTTATTGCCTTCCTATTTTTGCTTTTCTTCTGCCATGCGGCCTTTCAGTGGACTTCCTTTGTAATTGTCACGACCCCAAATCTGGTCGTGATGGCGCCCAGCACATTGCTAAGCCAGCCTGACCAATCCATATCAACCACGGAGCTAGAAGCTCTCTTTAACCCATTTAAGAAAATTAATTCACGAAATAACAACAATACATGTAACGAAAACGGGGAACCAAGTCCCATAATACATCAACTCCCATAGACCAAGGGTCAAGAGTCATGAGCCTCTACCGAACATGAGTGTATAAAGGTTTACAAGATACCAAGTGCGGAAAGAAAAGTCAATACAAAATCAAGACAATAAGAAGGAATATCGGGTCCTGCGGACTCTGCAGCTACCTCGTATATCCCACGGATGTCGCCTCGCACAGCTACTGGATCACTGCTGAGAGGTACCTGGATCTGCACACAAGGTGCAGGGAGTAAAATGAGTACTGCCAGACTCAGTGGTAATAAACAAGGGTAAGACAGCGGAGATAAGAAATCCGCAATAAAGCACTATGTAAAGCTATAATCAGCTACCCTGTCATAGAATCAATCTTCACTGTACCTTGTACCAACAAATACCAATAAATAGCATAATAGCTAGCAGATGTAGCTAAATGCAATGCAATGCATGATATGACCGCTACGGCGCGTAGCCCGACTCCAATTTTTGGGTACCCGTGCTCACCGTGGGGGTTCGGACTCGGAGGGGCTCCTGCAGCCCAAGCACACCTCATAGAGATATTCCTCGCGGCGTGCGGTCCGATCCAACATATATCTCGCCGCGGCGCGCAACGCCCGATCCACTACTAGTCGGCTAATATGCAGATACGACCTCGCAGGCTCAAAAGTAGTTTTTGAAAACTCTTTTTATCATTTTTCGGTTGGAAAACAGTAATATCAAGTTCCAGGAGATTGGAATTAGCATAATAACAAAAATAGCCGCGGACTAGTAGTAAACTAGCATGTCTATATGATAAGACAATGATAACGATCCTCGCGGGATCCAATAACCGGCTCACGGCCCACATGTATACTCAACCGCCCAAGAAGGGGGTTCCTCGGCTCAAGAGTGGCCATTATCACAATATATATATATATATATATGCAACCATCCGAGAAGGAGGTTCGACGGTTCTAGAATAGCCAATAATACAGTATCAACAGGTCGGACTAATATATAGTCTCCAGTTCATGATCGACCCCGCACTCTCAAGTGTGCGTGTCTCGCCGCTATACAGCGTCACAAAGTGGTATACCGGGGTTTCGAACCCGCTGGTCATCACCCACATCTATTACTCACCTCAATACAACGCGACGACTATTCCGCAATGCCCTTGCCACGAGAATCAAGCTCCGCACGCGTAGAATCTGATCAAATACGGTAGAAACACAACAAATTAGGCCAATGGGACGACACC
Organism: Nicotiana noctiflora; assembly: GCA_032618575.1. Classification (NCBI taxonomy): domain Eukaryota; kingdom Viridiplantae; phylum Streptophyta; class Magnoliopsida; order Solanales; family Solanaceae; genus Nicotiana; species Nicotiana noctiflora. Next base: position 41,964 of record JASVEL010012235.1, on the reverse strand, counting down.
CAATCAAAACAACTCAATTTACATCAAAATTCCCAAAGTTGTCAAAACCCGACTTTCGGTACGCTTGTCGAAAAATCACGAAAGTCACATATTCGGAACCCTCATCTCAATACGAGTCTAAGCATATCAATTTTACCAAATTCGGACTCCATTTGCCCATTCAAAACCTTGATTTTCTAAAGTCCAAGCCTAGGGCTAAATCCTCCATAAATTACCCCAAATTCCTCCATTTTCATGATATAATTGCATAATATTACCAATACTAATCATAGTTTAAGTCCATAGATGATTACCTGATGATTTCCCTTGAATTTCTCTTCAAAATCGCCCAAATCGCCTCTAAAGCCGAGACCCAAAATGTGTGAAATGTTCCGAAATTTTTCTAACTTCTGATACACTTACTTACAGCGATTTTCGCTTCTGCGGAATATTTTCCGCTCCTATGCACCCGTATCCGCGACCAAAGGGTCGCTTCAGCGGTTCCAGGCCTGGCCGGCCATTTCCGCTTCTGCGAGCAAAGGGCCGCTTAAGCGGGCCCGCTTCTGCGAAGAAACTTCCGTTTCTGCGGAAACATCCGCCTCTGCGCACCATTGTCCGCTTCTGTGGTCTCGCCCAAGCGGTCGAGTGTCCGCTTCTGCGGACCATGCCCATATTCTCCCCGTCCGCTTCTGCGATCACTGGCTCGCACCAACGACCTCGCTTCAGCGGAATGGCTTCCGCTTCTGTGTAACAAGTCGCTCCTGCGCATCTCGTCCGCTTCTGCGGACACGCTCCTGCGTCCAAAATTCCGCAGGAGCGGAAACAACAGAAGTAGGATCCCAACCTGCAATTCTTCCACAATTTCTTCCGTTTAACCATCCGAAATCACCCCGAGGCCCCCGGGACCTCATCCAAACATACCAACACATCTTAATACCTTATTCGAACTTGCTCCAATCCTCAAAACACGTCTAATAACACCAAAACCCATAATTCACATCAAATTCAAGCCTAAATTGCTTAAAACATTCCGAATTACACATTCGATCAAAAACCCGACCAAACGACGTCCGAATGACCTGAAATTTTGCAGGCACATCCAAAATCACCTAACGAAGCTACTGCAACTGTCGAATTCCATTCCGACCCCCGGATCAAAATCTCACCTACCGTTCGGATTTCGCCAAAATTCAACCTTAGCCAATTCAAGCCTATTTCTACACCGGGCCTCCAAATTCAATTCCGATCGCTCCCTTAAGTCACAAATCACCTCCCGAAACTAACCGAATCATCAGAATCCGATTCCGAGCCCTCTAACCAAATAGTCAACTCCGGGTTGACTTTCCTTATTCAAGTTTCCTTCACAAAGGCTATATGCCTCATTTTCAATCAAATTCACTCCTAACTCACCCGATAGACTCTAACACTGATATAAAATCATAAAACATGTATTTACAACATAACGGGGTGGTAATTCCCGTGACGACGGGCCAGGTCGTCACATTCTCCCCCTCTTAAGCAAACTCTCATCCTCGAGCGGGTCAAGAAACATACCTGAAGTCTCAAACAAGTGAGGATATCTGCTCCGCATCTCCCGCTCGATCTCCCAAGTGGCCTCCTCCACGGGTCGACCTCTCCACTGAACCTTAACCGATGCAATCTCCTTAGACCTCAATTTTCTCACCTGACGTCCCAAAATGGCAATAGGCTCCACATCATAGGATAGATCACAATCAAGCTGAATGGTGCTGAAATCTAATACATGAGACGGATCTCCAATGTACTTCCGGAGCATAGACACATGGAATACTGGATGAACGCTGGATAAGCTGGGCGGCAAGGCCAACTCATATGCCACCTTTTCAACTCTCCTAAGTATTTCAAAAGGACCAATGTACCTGGGACTCAACTTTCCTTTCTTCCCAAACATCATGACACCCTTCATAGGTGAGATCTTCAACAATACTCTGTCACCAACCATGAAAGACAACTCTCGAACTCTATGGTCCGCATAACTCTTCTGACGAGACTGTGCTGTACGAAGTCTCTCCTGGATCAACTTTGCTCTATCTAGAGCATCCTGGACTAACTCAGTCCCTATCAATCTAACCTCACCAGGCTCAAACCATCCCACGGGGGATCTACACCGCCTGCCATACAATGCCTCATACGGGGCCATCTGAATACTCGACTGATAACTGTTGTTGTAGGCAAACTCGGCAAGTGGTAGGAACTCATCCCACGAACCACCAAAATCAATCACACAAGCTCGCAACATATCCTCCAAGATCTGAAATAGTACGCTCAGACTGTCCGTCTGTCTGGGGGTGAAATGTTGTACTCAACTCAACCCGCGTACCCATCTCTCGCTGAAATGCTCTCCAAAACTGAGAAGTGAACTGAGTACCCCTGTCGGATATGATAGACACTGGGACTCCATGCAATCGAACAATCTCTCGAATAAAGATCGCTGCCAACCGCTCCGATGAGTAGGTAGTACTAACTGGAATGAAGTGAGCTGACTTGGTCAGTCTATCCACAATCACCCATACAGAATCAAACTTCCTCGCCGTCCGAGGGAGTCCAGTAACAAAATCCATAGTGACTCTCTCCCATTTCCATTCGGGAATAACAATGCGCTGAAATACACCACCGGGCCTCTGGTGCTCGTACTTAACCTGCTGACAGTTGAGGCACCGTGCTACATATCTGACAATGTACATTTTCATCTTTCTCCACCAATAGTGCTGTTTCAAATCTTGATACATCTTCGCGGCTCCTGGATGGATAGAATACCGCGAGCTATGGGCCTCTTCCAGAATCAACTCACGAAGGCCATCAACATTGGGCACACATATCCGGCCCTGCATCCTCAATACGCCGTCACTATCAATGGTGACATCTCTAGCATCATCATGCTGAACTCTGTCCCTAAGGACAGCCAAATGTGGATCATCATACCGGCGCTCACGAATACGATCATATAGAGATGACCGAGATACAACACAAGCCAATACCCGGCTGGGCTCCGAAATATCTAACCTCACTAGCCGATTGGCTAGCACCTGAACATCATAAGCAAATGGCCTCTCCTCAGCTGGAATATATGCCAAGCTCCCCATACTGACCGCCTTCCGGCTCAAAGCATCGGCCACCACATTGGCCTTCCCCGGATGATATAATATAGTAATGTCATAATCCTTCAGCAACTCAAGCCATCTCCGCTGTCTCAAATTAAGGTCTTTCTGTTTGAACAAGTGCCGGAGACTACGATGGTCGGTATACACCTCACAAGACACACCGTACAAATAGTGCCTCCAAATCTTCAAGGCATGAACAATGGAGGCTAGCTCCAAATCATGAACAGGATAGTTCTTCTCATGTGGCTTCAACCGCCGAGAAGCATAAGCAATTACCTTACCTTCCCCGCATTAACACACAACCTATCCCCACTCTCGAGGCATCACAATAAACGGTATATGAACCTCGAAGTCGATGGCAATACTAACACTAGAGCTGTGGTCAAAGCTCTCTTGAGCTTTCGAAAGCTCTCCTCGCACTCATCCGACCACACGAATGGTGCACCCTTCTCGGGTCAATTTAGTCAATGAAGAAGCAATGGATGAAAATCCTCGAACAAACCGGCGATAATACCCCGCCAAGCCAAGAAAACTCCCGATCTCTCTGTGGCCGAGGACGGTCTAGGCCAACTCGCACCGCCTCTATCTTTTTCTCATCAACTCGAATACCATCACGAGACACCACATGTCCCGTAAATGCTACGGACTCGAGCCAAAACTCGCACTTGGAGAATTTAGCATATAGCTTCTCCTCCCTCAATTTCTGCAACACAATACTCAAATGTTGAGCATGCTCCTCCTGACTACGGGAGTAGACTAGAATGTCATCAATGAACACAATCACAAATAAATCCAAATAAGGCCTGAACACACTGTTCATCAGATGCATAAATGCTGCTGGGGCGTTGGTCAGCCCAAACGACATCACAAGAAACTCATAATGACCATATCGGGTCCCGAATGCAGTCTTCAATATATCTGAGTCTCTGATCTTCAGCTGATGATAGCCTGAACGAAGATCGATCTTAGAAAACACCCTTGCACCCTGTAATTGGTCAAACAAATCATCTATGCGTGGCAGAGGGTACTTGTTCTTCACCGTCACTTTGTTCAATTGCCTATAATCAATACACATCCGCATGGAACCATCTTTCTTTTTAACAAATAATACCGGCGCACCCCACGGAGACACACTAGGACGGATGAAACCCTTATCCAAAAGTTCTTGAAGTTGCTCTTTAAGTTCTTTCAACTCGGCTGGTGCCATTCGATAAGGAGGAATGGATATGGGCTGAGTGCCCGGCACCAAGTCAATGCCAAAATCAATATCCCTGTCCGGCGGCATGCCCGGCAGGTCCGAGGGGAATACATCTGGGAAGTCCCTCACAACAGGTACAGAATCAATGCTAGGAGACTCAGCTCCCACATCTCTCACAAAAGCTAAGTACGATAAACACCCTTTTTCAACCATCTTCTGAGCTTTTAGGAACGAAATAACACGGCTAGGGACGAAATCAGTCGAACCCCGCCACTCAATCTGAGAAATACCAGGAATGGCCAACGTAACTGTCTTAGCATGACAGTCCAATATAGCATGGTACGGAGACAACCAGTCCATACCCAATATAACATCAAAGTCCACCATACCCAACAATAACAAATCTGCCTGGGTCTCCAGACCCCTAATAGATATAACACAGGATCTATAGACATGATCCACAACAATCGTATCACCCACGGGGGTGGATACATGAACAAGTAAATCAAGACTACCACGAGTTGCACCCAAATAATGTGCAAAATAAGAGGACACGTAAGAATATGTGGACCCTGGATCAAATAGGACAGAGGCATCTCTGTGACAGACAGAAATGATACCTGTAATCACAGCATCGGAGGCAACTTCATCACGCCTGTCAGGAAGTGCATAGAACCGTGCCTTGCCTCCACCAGATCTCTCCTCGCCCCTGGGGCGACCACGAGAAGACTGACCTCCACCTCTACTAGACTGAGATGGTGCTGAAGAGGAGGGCTGACCCCTCTGCTGAGTCCTGCCCCTACGTAGTCAAGGGCAATGTCTCCTCATGTGGCCAAACTCACCACACTCATAACATGCACCTGGTGCTGGAGAAGTAGGTGCTGCACTCTGGGCTGGGAGGGCACCAAGCGATGACTGACCCTGCTGAAACCCCTGTCGACCACGACCATAAGAACCTCCGCTCTGCTCTGGGCGGCCCGAATGAGAAGGTCTAGATGAGCGACCTCTGCTCTGCTGGGAATGCCCTCTAGATGGAGCACCACTGAAACTGCCAGAACCACGAGGCCTCTTGGCCTCCCGCTCCTCTCTCTCTCGGCGACGATCCGCCTCAATGGAGCGTGCCATATCGGCTACCTGCTCAAACGATGATGACAGAACTCGCTCGCTGGTCATAAGAATACGGATAGAGTAGTTGAGGCCATCAATGAACCTCCCGATCCTCTCCCTATCAGTGGGGATCATCCATGTGGCATGCCTAGCCAACTGAGTGAATCTAAGCTCATACTGGGTCACAGACATGTCGCCCTGAATCAACCACTCGAACTGGCGACGTAGCTCCTCGCGATGAGACCGAGGTACATATTTCTCTAGAAAGAGAGTAGAGAACTGCTGCCATGTGAGAGGTGTTGCTCTTGCAAGCCTACGCCTCTCAAACTCCTCCCACCAATCAAATGCGGGACCGGTGAACTGAAATGTAGTAAATGAAACTCCGCTGGACTCAAGAAATACCGACCGTACGCGACGATCTTCTCGACATTTATTCAAGAAACCCCGGGCATCCTCGCCCTCAACGCCACCGAAATGGGGTGGCTGAAGTCTACCAAATCTCTCAAAGCGACGCTGCTCGTCATCGGGCATAACCTGAACCATATGCTCTGGAGCTGGAGCTGGTGCAGCTGGAGGAATAACCGGTGCAACCACCTGAGCGGGGATCACCTCTGGTGTCTGAAGTCCCTGAATAACCAGGGCAGGTGTGCGAGCTGCAGGGGTCTGCTGACCACCCCCTGACTGAGATGTCGCTACAGTAGCGGTAGCTGAAACTACCTGAGCCAAACCGGAACACACTGATAATATTTGAGCAAGAGTCTCCTGAAGACCAGGAATAGCAATAGATATAGTCTGGCCCTGAACTGGGGCTGCTGGGGCATCAACCCCTGGGGGCTGCTCCTGAACTGGTACAACGGGCGGGTCAGCTGGCACTGCCTCAGCCGCCCTACCTCTAACTCTAGCACGACCGCGCCCACGGCCTCTAACAGGTGGCAATGGAGGTCGTCCACCTCGTCCCGATGCTCGCGTTCTCGCCATCTGCGAGAGAATAGAATATAGAAGTTCAGTTCTCAGAACAACAAGATCGCACGACAGAGTTCAAGAAAAGTGAAGTTTTCCTAAAGGTTCGCAGCCTCCCGAGGATAAGTACAGGCGTCCCCGTACCGATCCACAAGACTCTACTAACCGGCTCAAGACTCATGAGGCCTAGTAAACCTAGGCTTTGATACCAACTTGTCACGACCCCAAATCCGGTCGTGATGGCGCCCATCACATTGCTAAGCCAGCTTGACCAATCCATATCAACCACGGAGCTAGAAGCTCTCTTTAACCCATTTAAGCAAATTAATTCACGAAATAACAGCAATACATGTAACGAAAACAGGAAACCAAGTCCCATAATACCTCAACTCCCATAGACCAAGGGTCAAGAGTCATGAGCCTCTACTGAACATGAGTGTATAAAGGTTTACAAAATACTAAGTGCGGAAAGAAAAGTCAATACAAAATCAAGACAGTAAGAAGGAATATCGGGTCCTGCGGACTCTGCAGCTACCTCGTATATCCCACAGATGTCGCCTCGCACAGCTACTGGATCACTGCCGAGAGGTACCTGGATCTGCACACAAGGTGCAGGGAGTAAAATGAGTACTGCCAGACTCAGTGGTAATAAACAAGGGTAAGACAGCGCAGAGATAAGAAATCCGCAATAAAGCACTATGTAAAGCTATAATCAGCTACCCTGTCATAGAATCAATCTTCACTGTACCTGTACCAACAAATACCAATAAATAGCATAACAGCTAGCGGATGTAGCTAAATGCAATGCAATGCATGATATGACCGCTACGGCGCGTAGCCCGACTCCAATTTTGGGTACCCGTGCTCACTGTGGGGGTTCAGACTCCGGAGGGGCTCCTACAGCCCAAGCACATCTCATAGAGATATTCCTGCGGCGTGCAGTCCGATCCAACATATATCTCGCTGCGGCGCGCAGCCCGATCCACTACTAGTCAGCTAATATGCAGATACAGCCTCGCATGCTCAAAAGTAGTTTTTGAAAACTCTTTTTATCATTTTTCAGTTGGAAAACAGTAATATCAAGTTCCAGAGATTGGAATTAGCATAATAACAAAAATAGTTGCGGACTAGTAGTAAACTAGCATGTCTATATGATAAGACAATGATAACGATCCTCGCGGGATCCAATAACTAGCTCACGGCCCACATGTATACTCAACCGCCCAAGAAGGGGGTTCCTCGGCTCAAGAGTGGCCATTATCACAATATATATATATATATATGCAACCATCCGAGAAGGAGGTTCGACGGCTCTAGAATAGCCAATAATACAATATCAACAGGTCGGACTAATATATAGTCTCCAGAGTTCATGATCGACCCCGCACTCTCAAGAGTGTGCGTGTCTCGCCGCTATACAGCGTCACAAAGTGGTATACCGGGGTTTCGAACCCGCCGGTCATCACCCACATCTATTACTCACCTCAATACAGCGCGACGACTATTCCGCAATGCCCTTGCCACGAGAATCAAGCTCCGCACGCGTAGAATCTGATCAAATACAGTAGAAACACAACAAATTAGGCCAATGGGACGACACCCAATCAAAACAACTCAATTTACATCAAAATTCCCAAAGTTGTCAAAACCCGACTTTCGGTACGCTTGTCAAAAAATTACAAAAGTCACATATTCCGAACCCTCATCTCAATACGAGTCTAAGCATATCAATTTTACCAAATTCGGACTCCATTTGCCCATTCAAAACCTTGATTTTCTAAAGTCCAAGCCTAGGGCTAAATCCTCCATAAATTACCCCAAATTCCTCCATTTTCATGATATAATTGCATAATATTACCAATACTAATCATAGTTTAAGTCCATAGATGATTACCTCATGATTTTCCTTGAATTTCTCTTCAAAATCGCCCAAATCGCCTCTAAAGCCGAGACCCAAAATGTGTGAAATGTTCTGAAATTTTTCTAACTTCTGATACACTTACTTACAGCGATTTTCGCTTCTGCGGAATATTTTCCGCTCCTATGCACCCGTATCCGCGACCAAAGGGTCGCTTCAGCGGTTCCAGTCCTGGCCGGCCATTTCCGCTTCTGCGAGCAAAGGGCCGCTTAAGCAGGCCCGCTTCTGCGAAACTTCCGCTTCTGCGGAAACATCCGCCTCTGCGCACCATTGTCCGCTTCTGCGGTCTCGCCCAAGCGGTCGAGTGTCCGCTTCTGCGGACCATGCCCATTTTCTCCCCGTCCGCTTCTGCGATCACTGGCTCGCACCAGCGACCTCGCTTCAGCGGAATGGCTTCCGCTTCCGTGTAACAAGTCGCTCCTGCGCATCTCGTCCGCTTCTGCGGACACGCTCCTGCGTCCAAAATTCCGCAGGAGCGGAAACAACAGAAGCAGGATCCCAACCTGCAATTCTTCCACAATTTCTCCCATTTAACCATCCGAAATCACCCCGAGGCCCCCGGGACCTCATCCAAACATACCAACACATCTTAATAACTTATTCGAACTTGCTCCAATCCTCAAAACACGTCAAATAACACCAAAACCCATAATTCACATCAAATTCAAGCCTAAATTCCTTAAAACATTCCGAATAACACATTCGATCAAAAACCCGACCAAACGACGTCCGAATGACCTGAAATTTTTGCAGGCACATCCAAAATCACCTAACGAAGCTACTGCCACTGTCGGAACTCCATTCCGACTCCCGGATCAAAATCTCACCTACCGTTCGGATTTCGCCAAAATTCAACCTTAGCCAATTCAAGCCTATTTCTACACCGGCCTCCAAATTCAATTCCGATCGCTCCCCTAAGTCACAAATCACCTCCCGGAACTAACCGAATCATCAGAATTCGATTCCGAGCCCTCTAACCAAATAGTCAACTCCGGGTTGACTTTCCTTATTCAAGTTTCCTTCACAAAGGCTATATGCCTCATTTTCAATCAAATTCACTCCTAACTCACCCGATAGACTCTAACACTGATATAAAATCATAAAACATGTATTTACAACATAACGGGGTGGTAATTCCCGTGACGACGGGCCGGGTCGTCACAGTAATCTTCTTTCGTGTTTGCTTTGTTTCTCTTTCTTCTTTTTTTTTTCTTTGGCTCTGATCGCCGTCCTTCTTTATTTCCTTTTCTTCTTTTTTTTTTCGACCTAGCGTTATTTCACATCTTATCATGAGAAGCTGGTAGTTAGACTTCAATTGGCAAATTGGTTTTTCAATCAATGAAATGCTGAAATAAATGAATTTAAAGGGTAAGGGTGATTTGGAATACTGATAGGACTTATCTGGGTATGTTGGCTGATTCCTCTGACCATGCCATGTATTTAAACTCCGACCCAGTCTGTCCAATCGAATTGCCATTACCTCAAATCCAACTTTCTTTTAATCCAAACCAATCTTATTTTTTGTTTTTTTTTCTTTTTCTCAAAATAGTCCTCACAGTCGCCTTACGGTGCCATTAAAGGTTTTCACCAATAAGACTCTCTCATTTATTTCTCTCAAAACTCACCATCGCCTTACAGTGCCAGTTAAGGTTTTCACTGATAAGACTCTCATTTTTATTCTTTCAGCCTTACAATCACCTCACGGTGCCGGTTAAGGTTTTCACCGATGAGACTCTCTCATTTTTTTTAATATATTTTCTTTTGTCTTTTGTTTTTTGAACCTCTGATATTATCCATTCCATGTTCTCCTTTATTCTCTTTGTATTGTCATTTTCTTGAAATTGATCAGAAGGTCTTTCTTTGGACCGTAATGTGACCTTTGGATGGGTTCAGAAAGAAGGATATAAAGGCTCAAAATTTACGAGGGTTTTAAAAATATTTACAACTCTCGGAATTATAAAACATAACTTCTGCCTCAGTTTCAATATTTGGGGGATTTTTGGATTTTCCTTTATTGTGACTGAACCTCAGTGAGGCTGCTACGTACCCTTTCGGGATCAAGTCAGACGTAGTTCAGACTATGTCAATAATTCATGGTTTCGTTTGACTTTTTCTCGATTTCTTTTGTCTTTTTATTTTGTTTGAATTTGCTTTTTCTCTCTTTTTTTTCATCATTTTCCATTTTTCAATTTTTTCTCTTGTATCATGGGCAATTCCGAGAGAGGGGTATGAAAGAATAGATCGAACAAGGCTCAAAGGGGATGTCAATGGATAAAGTGTTTGGATAGAGAATAAAATGCCTTCATCATTTCAATTCCAAAATCACAACAAATACATTTTTACAAATGAAAAGGAATCATACATAATATCTTTTGACCGCATCCGAATTGATAGCAGTCTCTACATATTTTCCTTCAACATCTGTCAGATATAAGGCTCCATTTGACAAAACACGTGATACCATGAACGGTCCTTGCTAGTGTGGTGCAAATTTGCCTTTCGCTTCAGCCTAATGCGGTAGGATACGCCTCAATACCAATTGTCCTACTTCAAATTTACGAGGACGTACCTTCTTATTATATGCTCTAGCCATTCTCCATTGATACAATTGCCCATGGCAAACTGCTACTAATCTCTTCTCATCAATCAGATTCAGTTTTTCCAACCGGGCTTTTACCCATTCATCATCATCGATCTCAGCTACAGCTATGATTCGAAGGGATGGTATCTCAATCTCCACGGGTATAACATCCGCTGTTTCGTACACCAGTGAATAGGGTGCTACACCAATCAAAGTACATACTATTGTGCAATAACCCATAAGAGCAAAGGGTAACTTCCCATGCCATTGCCTTGACTCTTCCACCATTTTTCTAAGAATCTTCTTTATATTTTTATTTGCAGCTTCTACTGCTCATTTGTCGTTGGTCTGTAAGGTGTAGAGTTACGATGCAGGATTTTAAATCTCTGAAATGCTTCCACCATGAGGTGACTGTTCAGATTTGCCCCATTGTCTATGATAATTACTTTAGGAATTCCTAAGCGGCATATGATATTTTCTTGCACGAAATCCACCACGGCTTTCTTTGTTACTGTTTTAAATGTCTTTGCCTCCACCCATTTGGTAAAATAGTCAATTCCGACCAAGATAAATCTGTGTCCATTAGAGGTTGCAGGCTCTATTGGTCCGATGACATCCATGCCTCAAGCAACAAATGGCCAAGGTGCAGACATCGTATTCAATTCATAAGGTGGGGAATGAATCAAATCTCCATGTACTTGACATTGGTGGCATTTCTTCACATATCTAATACAATCCCATTCCATGGTGAGCCAATAATATCCTTCTCTCAGTATCTTCTTTGCTACAACATACCCGCTAATATGAGGTCTGCACGCTCCCGCATGTACCTCAGTCATAATCATGTCATCTTGTTGCGCATCCACACATCTCAGCAATCCCAAATTTGGTGTTCTTTTATATACAATCCCTCCACCGAGTCTATTTGCTAATCGTCTTATAGCCCTTCTCTGATCTCCAGTGGCTTGTTCTGGGTACTTTCCTGTCTTTAAGTAGTCCTTGATATCATGATACCACAGTTCTCCATCTACCTCTTCTTCCACAACAAAACAATAAGCATTTTGGTCATACACCTGTATCTGAAGTGGATCTATATACACTATATCCGGATGATGCAACATAGAGGATAATGTGGCCAGAGCATCTGCTACTTCATTGTGCATTCTTGGGATGTGTTTGAACTCTATAGATTGAAATCTCTGGGATAGTTCATGTAGACAATGCCAATAAGGTATCAATTTCAAATCTCTTATCTCCCATTATCCCTGAATCAGATGTATCAAAAGATCCGAGTCACCAATGACCAAAATCTCTCGAATATCCATATCTGCTGCGTTCCTCAATCCCAATATACATGCTTCATATTCAGCCATATTGTTGGTACAGAAAAATCGAAGTTGAGCGGTAACAGGATAATGCTGCCCCATTTCTGAAATAAGTACTGCTCCAATTCCAACTCCTTTACTGTTGACGGCTCCGTCGAAGTACATTTTCCAACCTGAGTTGTCACTTTGCTCTATTTCTTCAACATTCATTGCCTCCTCATCAGAAAATATGTCTTTAGCAGCTCATATTCATCATCCACTGGATTCTCTGCTATATGATCTGCAACTACTTGCGCCTTCATTATCGTACGTGTTACATAGATGATGTCAAATTCTGTGAGAAGAATCTTCCATTTAGCAAGTATTCCTGTAGGCATGGGCTTATGAAATATATATTTCAATGGATCTAACCATGATACCAGATATGTGATATAAGCTGACAAGTAGTGTTTCAGTTTCTGAGCAACCCAGGTTAATGCACAACACATTCTTTCCAACTGCGTGTATTTTACCTCAAAGATGTGAACTTTTTACTGAGGTAATATATCGCCTGCTCTTTCTTTCCAATTTCATCATGCTGCCCCAGTACACAGCCAAAAGAATTGTCTAGCACAGTCAAGTATAAGATCAGAGGTCTTCCCAGTTCTGGAGGAACTAACACTTGAGGATTGGCCAAATATTCTTTAATCTTATCAAAGGCTTCTTGGCATTCATCAGCCCAATTTACCACTGCATCTTTCTTCAACAATTTGAAAATAGGCTCACATGTTGATGTTAGCTGTGCAATGAACCTGCTAATATAGTTCAACCTACCTAGTAAGCTCATTACTTCCTTCTTGTTCTTCGGCGGAGGTAAATTCTGGATTGCTTTTATCTTCGATGGATCTAATTCAATACCACGCCGGCTTACTATAAACCCCAATAACTTTCCTGAAGGCACCCCAAAGGCGCATTTTGATTATATCTTCGGAGCCTCTGGAAAAACTTCCTCAAATCTTTAACATGGTCACATTGCTTTTTGGACTTAATGATGACATCGGCCACATACACTTCTATCTCTCGGTGCATCATATCATGAAACTGTCACGCCCCAAATCGAGGAACATGACCGGCGCCCGACCGGGTTGCCCCAGTCAAGCGGACCTGGGTGCCTTTCATTCCCACGCGTTACCCCTGTGTTGACTATTTCTCATTAACCAAATATATTACTAATCATAATTGATTTCACATTAAACAAATAAAACGATACGAGTGATTCATTAACAAGATTTCAATTTTTACAACGCCCGACATAACACAATATATATACATAAGACCGGAGTCCCACAGTTTACATGTCTACAGAGCCTCTAGGATACAAAAGGGAGATACAATACTTGCCGGTAACAAGGCTCCGACTATACCTTACATAACCAAATGAAATCCAAACCGAGTGGCATGAACCACACAAGGCCCCGAGGAAGAAAGGGGCTCACCAAAAACGGGCAGTGGAGGATGAAAGATACAACTGCCGATGAGCTGAAGTGCCTGCTACTGATCCACCTACAATCATAACACGAATGCAGCGCCCCCGGCAAAAGGGACGTCAGTACACTTGAATTGTACTGGTATGTATGGACAAACTTTGTCCCAAGTAAACTCAAGCCATTTAATTACATCAACAATTAATTAAGCCAACCAACCATGTTTCCACATTTTCCTCATTTCAAATAATTCTCACACAAAGCACTTTCTACGATCAACCAATTTAACAATAACCAATCAATCACGTAAAGCACAAGTAGTCAAACAAAGGGCAATCAGTGCCCCACAGGTTGCAAACTCTCCTGCTGTCTCCTTTCACAATTTTACATTATTGATTTATGTATCAATTTATAATAGCGATTTCGATCGCTTTCCATCCTTATTGCCCCTGACCACCCTTATTACCTCGGCCACCCTTATCACCCCAACCCACACCTTATTTCACCACGTTGCGGCGCGCAACACGACCCCGCCTTACAGATGAAAACACAACAATTTCAAACAGCAGATAAGGTACTACACACAATTTCAACAAGTTCAAATAAGCCACTTACACATTGGTTCATGTTCTCAATTTCTTCTCAAGCCAATATCAAAACCAAGTTACAAGTATTCCAAAATCGAATATGCCCACATAATCATGTTCAACAATTTACCACAATTAAGGTGTTTCAAATTCCTTCCACAATAGGCCAATTATGCCATCACAATGGTTGTTCCCAATTCTTTACCAATCTCGATTACCTTTTTATCTTTCCATTCATATTTCATACCACACCACACGTAGTTCAACATCAATCAAATGCTCAACAAGGAAATCAAACAATTACGTAAAATTTCTCAATGTGACACATGCCAAAACAATTCGCACACATTTTGGGCGATTTTACAAGAATCAAAATTAGCCATACATACCTGGTGATGATCTTTCTTCCTACTTTATGCTTACCCAAGATATCCTACTCTTGCCAACCTTGTTCTTGAAGACTCTTACTTCTACTCACTTCTTTTTACTAGAAATCAAGTTCAATAATCATGCATGAGTGTAAAAATTCTATTTTCAAAAGCTATTTTATGCAAACCTCTCTTTACCCAATTAAAACTGAAAATCAAAGAAAATAGTTAGGGTTTTTACCTTGAAAATATTGGGGAAGTTGAATCCTTGCCCTAGAATCCCTTGGAATTAAGTAGTTGGAACAATCTTTGAAGATTAAGAACTTCTCTCTCTAAAAACCCTCTCTTCTCTCTCTAATTTTGGTGAGATGATATGATAAAATGAAGAAGAAAGGTGTTATATTAAAGAAGAGATCGGGTCAAAATGTTACAAAAATCTGGGCCGGGGTCAAATATGCGGTCACTATGCGACCGCAGAATCCACATGCGGTCCGCAAAGTGACCGCAAAATGGCCTCAAAGTTATGCAGGTTCTGTTAAGGAATGCGGTCACTATGCGGACCGCATGTTGATTCCGCGGTCGCAAAAGTGCACCGCAGATTTGACATGCGATCGCATATCGACCGCACTTTTGACACGATTTTGGGCAACTCTCTGGAACGTTTTGCGGCAAGAATGCGGTCCGCATGTCAGTTTTGCGATCGCATTCTTGACCGCAAATTGAACACTTTTCGGAAAAATTAATTCTCTACATTTTTGAAACTTAAATCACTACCAAGGGTCCGAACACATTATTCGGACCAAGACACCACAGCTACTAGGTTTTATGCACCAAAAATTTTACGGGGCCTTACATCCTCCCTCCCTTAAGATCATTCGTCCTCGAATGAGGATTTTGAAATAAATGAGTTGGTTTTGAAAGACATGATATGCAAGCTATCAAAATTTTGACTAACTCTTATATTTTAGAAAAATTTCGAAAGAGTTTCCTTTGTTTTATGGACATATCCACCTGACAGAGGGCCCCCGAAACACATTACCAAACAATAATATACAACTTCAACACTTTTCACAACTGGTATACACTTTCTTACCTCAACGAATGCACATATTCTATCACATTGTTACAATTTCACAGAAACTAGTCACTTCAATGAATTCTTACCTTATTAAACCAATTTAACACCATGTACACTCAACAAACCATTACCAATCTACACTTACTATTAGTCGCTTATTTAACACGTAAATCTTTATAAGGCTTTCATTTATCAAGAAAGGCTCAAATGACCCAAATGTGACAACACATTAAATTCATTACAAAACGAAGGAGACTTTACTAACACTAAGAGGGAAACAACTTAGGCAAGATGACAGTTACTAGGAGTAGGAGGGTCACCTAATTCCTCTAGGCTTGATCGAACAAATGGGGGTACTTTTCTTTCATCTCTTTTTCTGCTTCCCATGTGGCCTCTTCAACTTGTTGACTTCGCCACAATACTTTAACAGAGGCAACTTCCTTATTTCTCAACTTACGGACTTGCCTATCAAGAATGGCAACTAGAACTTCTTCATATGACAAATCTTCCTTAACCTCTATAGCTTCGACTGGCATGGAATACCGGGTGCACTGATGACATCTCAGGAGGCAACTCTAGCCTATAAGCAACTTGATCAATCCTTTGAACGATCCGATATGGCCCGACATACCTAGGACTCAATTTCCCTTTCTTTCCGAATCGCATGACTCCCTTCATAGGAGATACCCTCAAGAACACCCAATCATCGACTTGAAACTCCAAATCCCTTCGACGAACGTCCGCATAGGACTTTTGACGACTCTGTGCTGTTTTCATTCTCTCCTGAATAACTTTGACCTTTTCCATAGCTTCGTACACCATATCTGGCCCTAGCAATTCCGCTTCACCTACCTCAAACCACCCGATTGGCGATCTACATCTTCTCCCGTACAATGCCTCAAACGGGGCCATTTGAATGCTAGCATGATAGCTGTTATTGTAAGCAAATTCTATCAGTGGCAAGTGTTCATCCCAATTACCTTTAAAATCTAAGACACAAGCCCGCAACATATCTTCAAGTGTCTGGATGGTCCGCTCGGCCTGTCCATCGGTCTGTGGATGGAAAGCTGTGCTGAGATTTACCTGAGTTCCCAAACCTTGCTGAAACTTCTTCCAAACGTTAGCTGTGAACTGAGCCCCGCGATCTGAGATGATAGAAAGTGGAGTTCCATGAAGCCTTACTATCTCCTTGATGTACAATCTTGCATATTGCTCTGCAGTATCAGTGGACTTGACAGGCAGGAAGTGAGTTGATTTGGTGAGTCGATCTACTATCACCCATACTGAATCGAACTTACGCCGAGTGCGAGGTAACCCCACCACGAAATCCATATTGATCATCTCCCATTTCCACCTTGGTATTTCTATAAGCTGAGTTAATCCACCAGGCCGTTGATGCTCGGCCTTCACTTGTTGACAGTTCGGACATTTAGCTACAAAGCCCGCCACATCCCTTTTCATACCGTTCCACCAATAAATCTCCTTGAGATCGTGATACATTTTCGTTGAACCAGGGTGCACAGAATACCTGGAAGTATGAGCCTCTGCCATCACTCTTTCCCGAAGCTCGTCCACATCCGGAACACATAGCCTATCTTGACACCGCAATACACCATCTTCGCCGCTGAGTACAAATGCTGAGGTCTTGTCATTCATGACTGCTTCCTTCGCCCGAACCAATGCTGGATCCATGAACTGTTTTTCCTTGATTTTCGCGACCAATGATGATTCTGCTCCATTATGCACCAAGATATCTCCCCCGTCTGACGCCGAAATACGAACCCCCAAGCTGGCTAATTGGTAGACCTCTCGAGCCAGAGGTCTCTGATCCACACCGAGATGAGCCAAACTACCCATGGATTTCCGACTAAGAGCGTCAGCTACCACATTTGCCTTCCCTGGATGGTACAATATGTCCATATCATAGTCCTTGAGTAGTTCTAACCACCGCCGCTGTCTCAGATTCAGCTCTTTCTGCTTGAACAAATACTGGAGGCTCTTGTGGTCTGAAAACACATCTACATGTACCCCATAAAGATAGTGTCGCCATATTTTCAAGGCAAACACAACAGCTGCAAGCTCCAAATCATGCGTCGGATAATTTTTCTCATGGTTCTTAAGTTGCCTGGAAGCATAAGCTATAACCTTTCCGTGCTGCATCAATACACATCCCAAACCGACTCCGGAGGCATCACAATAGACTACAAATCCCTCTGTGCCTTCTGGCAAGGCCAATACTGGTGCCGAGGTCAATCTTGACTTCAATTCCTGGAAACTTTTCTCACATGCTTCGGACCACTGGAACTTAACTGCCTTCCGCGTCAATTTAGTCAATGGGGAGGCGAGGGTTGAGAATCCCTCTACAAACCTCCGATAGTACCCGGCCAGACCCAAAAAGCTGCGAATCTCTGTCGGGGTCGTGGGTCTAGGCCAATCTTTCACTGCCGCAATCTTCTGAGGATCCACCATAATTCCCTCACTGGAAATAACATGCCCTAGAAAAGCTACGGACTCCAACCAAAACTCACATTTTGAGAACTTGGCATACAATTGATGCTGAAGAAGGGTCTGCAATGCTGCTCTGAGGTGAACGGCATGATCTTCCCCGCTCCGAGAGTAGATGAGAATATCGTCAATGAATACAATCACAAAGGAATCTAGGAATGGCTTGAAAACCCGATTCATAAGGTCCATGAAAGTTGCTGGGGCATTGGTTAGCCCAAAAGACATGACCAAAAACTCGAAGTGACCATAACGAGTTCTGAAGGCGATCCTGCTCCCTGATTTTCAACTGGTGGTACCCAGACCGTAAATCAATCTTTGAGAAGAACTTCGCTCCCTGCAATTGGTCAAACGGATCATCCACTCGAGGCAAAGGATATTTATTCTTGATGGTGACTTTGTTGAGCTGCCGATAATCAATACACATTCGAAGTGACCCATCCTTCTTTCTCTGACAAAGAGAACCGGAGCACCCCACGGCGACACACTCGGTCGTATGAACCCTTTCTCTAATAAATCCCTCAGCTCCTCCTTTAACTCCCTTAACTCTGCTGGCGCCATTCTGTAAGGTGGAATGGATATTGGCTGAGTATCTGGCAATACGTCAATTCCGAAATCAATCTCCCTATCCGGCGGGATGCCTGGAAGCTCATCTGGAAACACTTCAGGAAATTCATTCACAATTGGCACGGACTCGAGGGTAGGCACCTCTGAGGTGGTGTCCGTTACCCGAACCAGGTGATAGATACACCCCTTCTTAATCATCTTCGAAGCCTTAAGGTAGGAAATAAACCTACCCCTTGGCACTACACCATTTCCTCTCCATTCAATAATTGGCTCGTTAGGGAACTCGAGCCTCATAACTCTCGTTCGACAATCAAGTTTGGCAAAGCACGAATAGAGCCAATCCATCCCCATAATTACATCAAAATCTACCATCCCAAGCTCAATAAGATCGGCTGTGGTATCACGACCACCCACCGTAACAACACAATTTCTATAGACTCGTGAGGCTGTAATAGAATCTCCAACCGGAGTCGACACAGAGAACGAGTCATGAAGCTGTTCAGATTCTATCCCAAAACATGAAGCAATGAACGGAGTAACATAAGACAAGGAGGACCCCGGATCAATAAGGGCATAGCAATCAATAGTCCGAACAGACAAGATACCTGTAACAACATCTGGAGAAGCCTCGGCATTTTGGCGGCCACTCAATGCATAGAATCGGCTAGGTCCACCCCTACCCCGAGCTCCACCCCTAGCTGCACCACGCCCTGCTGCTGCTGGAGTACGCGCTGATGATGTAGCAGCTGAAGAACCGGATGACTGAGCAGATCCCCTACCTATACCCTGACGGGGTGCACGGCAATCCCGCTGAATGTGACCTCTCACCCCGCACCCGAAGCACACTGGAAGGTCAAGGTAGCAAGTTTCTGTATGAAATCTCCCACACTTGGGGCATGTAGGTCTCCCCTGCTGCTGGGATCTCACCCCAGGATGACCAGACTGACGAGACCTCCTGTTGTCTGAACCAGGTCTCGAGTAACTGCCCTGCTGATGACTGTGCACGGATGGCGGTGCACTCGCGGAGGACCGAGCATATGACTGGGATGGCCCTGATGACCCCTTCCCTGGAAGTGATCTCCCTGAACGACCCATTGACCGGGCCCTGCTGCTACTTTCTCTTTCTGCACGAATCTTCAATTTCCTGGCCTCTGTGGCCTGAGCAAACCCCACAATCCTCCCATAGTTCATGTCTGAGTGCAAAGCTGCTGTGGCGGCCTCATTCACTACCAAAGGGCTAAGGCCCTGAACAAACCGTCAAACCCGGGCATCCATGGTCGACACTAAATGAGGAGCGTACTTGGACAACCTTACGAACTCCATGTGATACTCCCAAACACTCATACTGCCCTGTTTGAGAACCTCGAACTCAGTGGCACGGGCTGCCATTGCCTCAGCAGGTAAGAAGTGGTCCATAAATGCATCCACGAACTCATCCCATCTGGCCGGAGGGCTCCCTTCCTCACGGGAATCCTCCCACATTTCGAACCATGAACGTGCCGCTCCCTTCGGCCTGTAAGAGGCCAACTCTACCCCCTCTATATCTGTAGCCTTCATCACTCTGAGGGTCTTGTATATCTCATCAAGGAATTCCCGTGGGTCAGCCTCTGGATCGGTACCTGAAAATTCTGGAGGGGCCAATCGCAAGAACTGGTGGACTCTGGAGCCAAAGGAATCTCCCTGTCCGCTGGAGGATGCAGGGGCATCATGGGATATGGGCAGCCACTAACTGTGTTAACATATGGATGGCTCCCCTAAGTTCTTCATTAGAGATACCAGAGCCCGAAGCGGGAACTGTATCTGAGCCAGGAGCACTGGCAGGAGGAATGGTGGCATCCTCTGCCGCAGCTGGAATAGGGACACTTGGGTTTTGAACAGATGGGCCAGGCAAATTCGGGATTGGTGGGTCATTCTCTCCCACGGCATCGGGTACATGATTAACAGCTGCACTTAGGCCGGCATTGGCCCTAAGGCCGAGTCTAACCTTCTTCTTAGGTGCCATATTCTAAAAATTTGGGAACAAGGCACGAATTAGACACAGATATCTCCATATTGCACTTTACCGCACGATATAGATTAACAAAGAAGTAGGTAAATTCCTAAATGCCCGTGTAGCCCCCTACTTATATGATGTGGTCGACAACACACCTATAAGAAGGGCACTACTAGACACGGCTCCGAGACATCCTAGGACACTTTAAAACCTTAAGCTCGGATACCAAGTTTGTCACGCCCCAAATCGAGGAACATGACCGGCGCCTGACCGGGTTGCCCCAGTCAAGCGGACCTGGGTGCCTTTCATTCCCACGCGTTACCCCTGTGTTGACTATTTCTCATTAACCAAATATATTACTAATCATAATTGATTTCACATTAAACAAATAAAACGATACGAGTGATTCATTAACAAGATTTCAATTTTTACAACGCCCGACATAACACAATATATATACATAAGACCGGAGTCCCACAGTTTACATGTCTACAGAGCCTCTAGGATACAAAAGGGAGATACAATACTTGCCGGTAACAAGGCTCCGGCTATACCTTACAAAACCAAAATGAAATCCAAACCGAGTGGCATGAACCACACAAGGCCCCGAGGAAGAAAGGGGCTCACCAAAAATGGGCAGTGGAGGATGAAAGATACTACTGCCGATGAGCTGAAGTGCCTGCTACTGATCCACCTACAATCATAACACGAATGCAGCGCCCCCGGCAAAAGGGACGTCAGTACACTTGAATTGTACTGGTATGTATGGACAAACTTTGTCCCAAGTAAACTCAAGCCATTTAGTTACATCAACAATTAATTAAGCCAACCAACCATGTTTCCACATTTTCCTCATTTCAAATAATTCTCACACAAAGCACTTTCTACGATCAACCAATTTAACAATAACCAATCAATCACGTAAAGCATAAGTAGTCAAACAAAGGGGCAATCAGTGCCCCACAGGTTGCAAACTCTCCTGCTGTCTCCTTTCACAATTTTACATTATTGATTTATGTATCAATTTATAATAGCGATTTCGATCGCTTTCCATCCTTATTGCCCCTGACCACCCTTATTACCTCGGCCACCCTTATCACCCCAACCCACACCTTATTTCACCACGTTGCGGCGCGCAACACGACCCCGCCTTACAGAGTTGAAAACACAACAATTTCAAACAGCAGATAAGGTACTACACACAATTTCAACAAGTTCAAATAAGCCACTTACACATTGGTTCATGTTCTCAATTTCTTCTCAAGCCAATATCAAAACCAAGTTACAAGTATTCCAAAATCGAATATGCCCACATAATCATGTTCAACAATTTACCACAATTAAGGTGTTTCAAATTCCTTCCACAATAGGCCAATTATGCCATCACAATGGTTGTTCCCAATTCTTTACCAATCTCGATTACCTTTTTATCTTTCCATTCATATTTCATACCACACCATACGTAGTTCAACATCAATCAAATGCTCAACAAGGAAATCAAACAATTACGTAAAATTTCTCAATGTGACACATGCCAAAACAATTCGCACACATTTTGGGCGATTTTACAAGAATCAAAATTAGCCATACATACCTGGTGATGATCTTTCTTCCTACTTTATGCTTATCCAAGATATCCTACTCTTGCCAACCTTGTTCTTGAAGACTCTTACTTCTACTCACTTCTTTTTACTAGAAATCAAGTTCAATAATCATGCATGAGTGTAAAAATTCTATTTTCAAAAGCTATTTTATGCAAACCTCTCTTTACCCAATTAAAACTGAAAATCAAAGAAAATAGTTAGGGTTTTTACCTTGAAAATATTGGGGAAGTTGAATCCTTGCCCTAGAATCCCTTGGAAATAAGTAGTTGGAACAATCTTTGAAGATGAAGAACTTCTCTCTCTAAAAACCCTCTCTTCTCTCTCTAATTTTGGTGAGATGATATGATAAAATGAAGAAGAAAGGTGTTATATTAAAGAAGAGATCGGGTCAAAATGTTACAAAAATCTGGGCCGGGGTCAAATATGCGGTCACTATGCGACCGCAGAACCCACATGCGGTCCGCAAAGTGACCGCAAAATGGCCTCAAAGTTTATGCAGGTTCTGTTAAGGAATGCGGTCACTATGCGGACCGCATGTTGATTCTGCGGTCGCAAAAGTGCACCGCAGATTTGACATGCGATCGCATATCGACCGCACTTTTGACACGACTTTGGGCAACTCACTGGAACGTTTTGCGGCAAGAATGCGGTCCGCATGTCAGTTTTGCGATCGCATTCTTGACCGCAAATTGAACACTTTTTTGAAAAATTAATTCTCTACATTTTTGAAACTTAAATCACTACCAAGGGTCCGAACCGCGGTTCGCAAGCTCGCCGTGAAGAATTCTACGCATTCCTAACACATTATTCGGACCAAGACACCACAGCTACTAGGTTTTATGCACCAAAAATTTTACGGGGCCTTACAGAAACATAGTGGCCATCGCCCACATTTATGTAGCCCCGGCATTTTTCAACCCAAACGGCATTACTCTATATCAATATGTTCCCCAAGGCGTGATAAAGGCTGTCTTTTCTGCGTCTTCTTCATCCATTAGGATCTGATGATAACCCGCATAATAATCTACAAAAGAGACAATTTCATGTTTGGCGCAATTGACAATCAGTATATGGATATTTGGCAATGGAAAATCATTATTTGGACTAGCCTTGTTAAGGTCTCTGTAATCAACACACACCTTGGTTTTTCCATCCTTCTTTGGAACTGGCACAAGAATTCCTAACCAGGTGGGGTATTTAGTGACTCATATGACCTTCGCCTCAAATTGATTATTAACCTCTTCTTTTATTTTCATGCAGATGTCCATCTTAAACTTTCTTAGCTTATGTTTTACCTGCCGGCATTCCGAATAAATGGGCAATTTATGTACCACCTGATCAGTGCTGAGTCTAGGCATGTCATCATAGGACCAAGCAAATATGTCCTTGTACTCGTGTAATAAATTTATTAGATCTTCTCTGAGGGAATCCTCTAAATGTACATTGATCTTTGTTTCCCGAACATTATCCTCACTCCCCAGATTAATAGATTCTGTCTCATTTAAGTTCGGTTTGGATTTTTCCTCATATTGATTCAAATCTTTACTGATTTCCTCCAGTATTTCCTCATCTTCATATTCACTTTCATTTTCAATTCTTGTATAACTATTCGATTGTCAATACTGGACCGGGAATCCTTCATGCATGACATATCATTGGAATTAGCGAATATTGAACTGTACAAAAAGAAGAAAAATAAAATAAGGCAGAAGTGAAGAAAGAAAAAGAAATTGCATTTCTTTGATTTCTTTTCAAAAAGATAACAGAGGTTGGATACATTTGATTTCAGTGGGGTGTGGGATTACAAAATGTAACGACCCAGCCCATCGTTACGGGAATTTACCACCCCGTCATATTGCAATTACATGTTTTATGCTTTTATATCAGTGTTAGAGCCTATCGGGTGAGTTAGGAGTGAATTGAATTGAAAATGAAGCAAATAGCATGTTTCAAGGAAGTTTGAATATGGAAAGTAAACCTAGAGTTGACTATCGAGTTAGAGTGCTTGGAATCAGATTCTGATGATTCGACTAGTTTCGGGGGATCAATTATGACTTAGGAGAGCAATCGGAATTGAATTTGGAGGTCCGGTGTAGTTTTAGGCTTGAATTGGCTAAGGTTGAATTTTGGCGAAAACCGGACGGTAGGTGAGATTTTGATCCGGGAGTCGGAATGGAATTTCGACAGTTGCAGTAGCTCCGTTAGGTGATTTTGGATGTGCCTGCAAAAATTTCAGGTCATTCGGATGTCGTTTGGTCGGGTTTTTGATGGAATGTGTAATTTGGAAGTTTTGAAGAAACTTAGGCTTGAATCCGTGTGAAATTGGTGATTTTGATGTTTAGGATGGTGTTTTTATGATTGGAACAAGTTCGTATCGTGTTTTGGAGTATGTTGGTGGTTTTCGTTGGGGTCTCGGGGGCCTTGGAAGGATTTCGGACCATCAATCGGGCATTTTGAACTTGGAAAGGTCTGCTGTAAATTGCAGGTTGGTGCAGCAGACATTAAGCCTTCGCGTTCGCGTGGCCCAGGTCGCGTTCGCGAAGGCAGGGCTGGCTAAGGCATCGCGTTCGCGATCAGGCTGTTGCATTCGCGTAGGCAAGGTTGGACGAAGCTTCGCGTTCGCGTGAAGGATGGACGCGTTCGCGTAGAAGAAATCCTGCGGCTGGGAGAATTGAACTTCGCGGACGCGTGATAGGGCGTCGTGTTCGCGATGAAGTAATCATTCAGGCCATCGCGTTCGCGTGAGAGACATCGCGAACGCGTAGAGTTAAATTCCCAGGCAGTGAGTTTAATTGCAGAACATAGGGCTCGCGGGTTTCACACCCCAAAACACCATTTTTGAGCCCTAGAGAGAAGAAATCACGGGAAAACGCTGGGAAATCATCGGGTATTCATCGGAGGTAAGTTTCTTGACTCAAAAATATCATTTTATGGTAGAATTAACATCAATCTTCATGAATTTGGGTAGAAATTTTGAAGGATTGTGGCCTAGATATAGAAAACGAAAATTTGGGTTTTGAAAGGCCAATCGAACTCCAATTTTTGGTAAATTCTATATGTACAGACTCGTGGCGAGACGAGGATTCTGGAAATATGAGTTTCGAGATTTTTAGAAATGTGGGCTCGGGGCTCGGGTTTTGCAAATTTCGTGATTTTTGATATTTTTCGAGTTCTTTTGATTGGGTTATGTTCCATTAGCCTATTTTGATATATTTCTGCTGATTTGTGCTAGTTTTGACGTGCGTGGATGCCGGTTCGAGGAGCTAAGGCGTCGCTGGCATGAGCTTTCGTCGGTTCAAGGTGGGTAATACTTGTAAATGATGTCCTGAGGGTTAGTAAACCCCGGACTTGCACATCTTAGTGGTGTGTTGAGGTGACTTGCACGCCGGATAAGGGGCGTGGGGTAGAGCACCATTGGGGATTGTGACTTGGTCCGTCCCGCGTAATAAATAATAACACCTAATTGTTGAAGTGAATTGGACTAATTATCATGTTTGGGCTTTGTGCCAATTATTTGAGTCCTTCAAGGATTGGTATCACTGTTTTGATAACACTGTGCATATTTTATTCTAAAATTTAAGTTTTAAAATGGTATTTTTGCTATTCAGCATTTTTATAAGGTTATGAAAAACTTGAACAAGGTCTTAATAATATTTTTAGCTGTGAGCTAATATGATATTGTTGCCCATAGGGCTTTCTTAATTATTTGTTAGACTGATTGGGGTCGAGGGCCATATGTTAGGGCATGACATTTTATGTGAGCATATGCATACACATGCATGGATCGGACCGCACGCCGCAGTGGTATACGGATCGGGCTGCGCGCCGCAGCAGGTGTGATATTAATATTGTGCTTGGGCTGTAGGAGCCCCTCCGGAGTCTGAACCCCCACAGTGAGCACGGGTACCCAAATTGGATCGAGCTACGCGCCGTAGCGGTCATATGCATTGCATGGCATACATACATTGGTTTACGTGTACTATGTGGCATAACATTCAACACTCATATATTACTGGCACACATGCATTAGTTGCCTTATTGACCAGATCTCCTGGTGGTAATTGATAAGGAGTGCTAGCCCGAGGGGCTGATTTGAGTGAGGACTTGCACTGCTTGAGATTGTATCCAGGTATTGGTATATTATTATGAAAGAAATTAGCTAAAAATTGAGATTTTTAATACTCTACTCACATATGCTGGAAAAGAATAAAAAGATAGTTCTGTATTGTGTAGCATGAGATAGTGCCTATCGTGGTTTTCTTCCCTTCAGCATTATTTACTTTTATTACTGCTGAGTTGGAAGTACTCACACCCGACTCCCTGCACCTTGTGTGCAGATTCAGGTACATCACAGCAGGGCTGATTCTATTGCGGTTCGGGAGTGATTTTGGACAGTCGAGGTAGCTGCCAGCGTTCGCAGGACCTGATTCTCCAGTTTGTCTGTATTTTATTCTGATCATCCCACACTTGCGCACAGTTATATTCATTATTTACACTTTGTATACTCTGTAGAGGCTCATGACTCTTGACCCTTCGGTCTATAGGAGTTCGCACGTGTTGGGACTTGGTTCCCTGTTTTTAATATATCTAACACTGTTATGCTTAAATTGGATAAAGTGAGCTTGTGGCTCTGTGGTTATTGTTGATTGGTCGGGCTGGCCTAGCAGTGTGCTGGGCGCCATCACGACCGGATTTTGGGTCGTGACACAAAATGAAATAGCTTTGGGGAAAAATGAAATATTTTTAAGGCTAACTACCACAACTCCCTCCTGATCGGAAGAGGAGTAGCTTCCCAATTATTAAGTGCACCGCTGGGTCCCACGAACTGGACATCCATCCTACTCATTCCCTCACCCATCTCCAACATGTTTACATCCTCGAACATCATTTCAAACCTTGCTAGAAGCTCCGCATCTGGCCTTATTTAAGCATAACTTGGCACAGCAGTTGTCAAATGTCTTCGTGTACCAGGCCTAGTAAAGGTGTCGGATAATTTTGGAATTAGTTTCTGTAGGGTCTAACTTTTCTTCTTCATTCTTTTGGCTCTTTGGATGTAGGCAAAAGTAGGCTTAAAACCCAGGCCAAAGGTATCATTATTTCCCGGCAAGTGGAGAGGTTGTGTTATCCCTTGTAAAGTTATCCCCAAACCTTTTCCCGGTGCGATCCCATTTCTGATCATTTCTTTAGCCACCATTACTGCTGTAGGAGCCACTGTAGGAATTGGCATGCTCTACCCTTCGGATATCTTGTTGACTATTATAGCATCCATCACCTGATATACCCATGGGCCCTTGTCCCCTTCAGTTTCTTCAAATGGCGCTATGGTGTTACAGATATCATCATCTTCATGCACTATGATTTCCTGCTGTTCCCATTCGAATTTTATCATCTGGTGCAGTGAAGATGGTACAGCTTTGGCCGCGTGGATTCATGGACATCCCAATAACAAATTGTAAGAAACATCGACATCTAACACTTGGAACTCCATGGTGAAGTCCACTAGTAACTTCCAGCACAATGTCCCCAAAGTATTCTTGCTTCCTCCGTCAAAGCCCCGCGCACACACACTGTTTCAACGGATTCTATCAAGATTAATCTTCATATTTCCCAGAGTTAACAATGGACAAATGTTTGCACTTGACCTGTTGTCTACTAAAACACGGGTAACCACAGATTCTTCGCTCTTGACGGTAAGATAAAGTGCTTTGTTGAGTTCCGTCCCTTCAAGTGGCAATTCATTATCCGAGAATGTTATCTTCTTCATCTCAAATATTTTATTCGTGATCTTTTCAAGATGGCAGACTGATATTTTCTCGGGGACATGTGCTTCGTTCAGAATCTTCATTAATGCCTTCCTGTGCTCTTCTGAATTAATTAACAATGAAAGCAATGAAATTTGCGCAGGCATCTTTCTCAACAGCTCTACTATCAAATAGTCTTGAGCTTTCATCTTTTTCAAACTCTTCTGCTTCTTCTTCAGAAACCGCTTTCTTCACATGATTAGGATTCTCTTTCACTACTTTTGTTTTCCTTAACGTTTCCGGGGCAAAGCATCGCCCGAAACGAGTTAGGCCATGTGTTTCATTGACCTCTCCTGTAACCTCCTTTCCTATGTACGTCACTGTGACTTTGTTATAATTCCACGGTATGGCTTTAGTGTCTACAACTTGCATTTGCACCACCGGTTTAATGACTATAGGTTCCACATATGATCCATTTACTGTCAATAACGGCTTAGCTACTGGCACTACTATTTTCATAGTTTCAGCCACTGGTGGCTTTTTCACTACAATTCGGCTGTCGCTTTCTCTTTCTCAACCTCTCTTTCCATTTTGCTATTGGCTTTTGTCATCATCACCGATTGGGACGGTTTCTTACTGCTTTCTCCTTGTTCCAACTTTATCGTGTGTGTCTCATGATAGACTGGCAATGGGTTTTGTGTAATATTAGGAGTTTCTGGAGCCTGCACCTCGATCCTCCTACTATCAATAAGCTCTTGTATGGCGGTTTTCAAGTGCCAACACTTTTCAGTATCGTGTCCCGGAACAATATTCACATCGAACTGATTGGTCAATGTTTATGGGTGGTGGGTTTGGAAGTTTTGGCTCAATTGGGCTTAGCATTCCTAACTCCCTCAGGCGATGATAAAGACTGGAGTATGACTCCCCTAGTGGAGTGAGTGTTTTCTTTGTTTGGGCTATATTTCTTACTTTTGGATCTAGACGGAAGCTGGGTCTGTTTAGATTTTTATATGTTCTAGAAGGTGGGTAGGTGTTTTGTGTGTGGTAGACATTTTGTGGGGTTTGGGCTCGCCATACATGTGGAGGCAGTGGGTAATATTGAGCATGTGGGATGGAATAATGTGGAGTGGTGGGTGGATAATATGGTGGAGGTGGGTTGTAGGGTGCTGGTGGGTATGATTGTTATGGGCGAGGTGGGTGATGGTATGTATTTTGGCCCCGAGACCACGGTCTACTTTCAATAACTGTGACCTCCTCCTTCTTCTTTATACTGATAGATCCCCCATTTCCAGTTTGTATCGCCTGATTCGTGGCCTTGATAGCTGAAAAGCTCATGATCTTATTGGTTTTCAATCCCTCTTCTACGAAACTTCCCATTTTCACCACTTCATTAAAAGTTTTACCAATAGCTGATACCAGATGACCATGGTAAGTAGGCTCTAAGGCCTGTAGAAAGCAGTCCACCATTTCCGTTTGCTTCATAGGAGGGTCCACCCGTGCTACTTGTTCCCTCCATCTAAACCCGTACTCCCGAAAACTTTCCCTGGGCTTTTTCTCCATTTTTGTTAGCGATAGCCTGTCTGGAATTATCTCCAATTTGTACTGGAAGTGGTTAACGAATGACTGAGCTAGATAATCCCAGATGAACCATCTGGTGTGATCCTGATGAGTATACCACTCCAGTGCAGAACCGCTCAAACTCTGGCTAAAATAAGCCATCAATAATTCATCTCTTCCCCCTGCACCACGCATCTTGCTACAGTAACCCCTTAGATGGGCTACCGGATCCCTATGTCCATCTTACATATCGAACTTAGGTAGCTTGAATCCAGCCGAGAGCTGCACTTCTGGAAACAAACATAAATCTTTATATGCAACGCTCACTTGGCCTCCTAGACCTTGTATGTTACGGAAAGATTGTTCTAAACTTCTCATCTTCCGTGCCATCTCTTCTAGCTCTAAGTTTCTGACGGGCTTTTCTTCTGTCATATCCATAAGTAGGGTATAAGAGTCGTGTTGCTTGAATGTTGGATTCGGTTTATAATAATGCGTATCTTGCACATGGAACATTGGTTCACTTGACGATTTATGCAGAGCAGGAGGTGGGGGTGCTATATACCGGGGCGACATGAGGTGGTTGAGGCGGAATCTATTTGGATAGTGGTGGTGGTGCATGTGAAGTTGTGGCATAGTAGTGTTGGTAATTTGGGTACATGGAGGATGAGTTCATGGTAGGTGGTTCAGGATTAGGATTTGCGGGAGGGACATATGCGGGATTCGCTGGATATGTGGGCAAAGGTTGACCCATGTACCAGGCTTGGTACATTTTCGTCATTTGCTGCTTTAGCTTATACATCTCCTCTTTCATACCCGCAACATCTACAACTTCTTCTTCATGTACTGGGTCCATGATGGTAGGTTCAATCTCCTGAGTCACAGCCTTAGACACATCTTATTATCATGTATTGTAATGATGATGTGCCAGAATGCCAGGTGCCAGCTGAAATCTGATACTCATCAACAACAAAACTTGTTAATAGTTAGTTCATAAGGAGTAAAATGTAATGATTGAAAAATCACAACTATTGCCCTTGACCATTATGCATCATTCCGGCATTTATTCCTCTTTGAACCACCATTTTTTTTCTTTTTTCTTTTATATTCATCTCTCTCTTTTTTTCTTTTTTTTTTCTGTCCATTTTTTTTTTCAATTTCATTTTTTAATTTTGTTTTTCCGTTCCTACATATTTGCCTATCGCCCGGACAATTGGCATAAAGCGGAAAAAGAATGATAACAACTTCTTTTGAATTTTTCATTGATACTCAAAAACATTGATTACAAAATGATGTAGTGCTACAAATGCAAAAGGAATACAGATACAGAATGTGTTCCCTATGAGTACATTAATGCTCCTAGTGTCTGCGAGATGTCGTTCGGTCTTGCCGTGGGCCTATGTGCCAATCCACTTTGGAGTTTATCTAGGTCAGAGATTACTTGCTTTACAAAGAACCTTACTACTGACGTGAAAGTTGCCTGGGACATATCTTCACACAATTGGCATTTTTTGGTGATGTACTGAGCAATATTGACGATTCTTTCTCGAATGACCCCTTTTTCTTGAAGCAGCCTACTGATCTGTTCGGCGCGAGCGTCTAAGGTTTGTTGGTTCTCTTTCAGTAGTTGTTGTAGCTCAAATTCTAATCGAGCTATAGCCATGTAACAATTCTCTCTCCCTTCTTCAAACTCTTTGATTATCTTGCTACTTTTGACTGCGGCTGTAATGACTTTCTTCCTCAATCGAGCTACCTCAACCTTGTGTTCATTTTGCAATTTCTGAACCATTCTAGCTCTTTCCTCGGCATCTCTGGCCAGTTGTCTTCGAACCCCGACTAACTCCTTTTCTGCTTTATCAAGATTGAAGCTATAGTCATTTAATTTGCGCCGAAGATTTTCAATCAATTTCTCATCTCGGGCTAAGCGAACTAGGGTCTCAGATGCAATTTTCATTTTTGCAATTTGAGCCTTTAAGATTTCATTCTCTTTTCTCAGCTGCTTCTTTTCTCCTTCGTCAGATGCTTCTTGTAAACCGCTCTTGAATTGGAGATCTCGAAATTGTTTTTCTAGCAAGCTGATCTTGGCTCTATACTCATTTTCTCTGGCCACCTAGTTTCTGTGTTCCTTAGACTGCTCGGCCAAATCTTGAATGTAAGGCCTTTTCATTGTTCTATCATGCTCGACATCCCGGCAATACCATGCGGTATACCCTGGTGATACTTCTCCTTGAGCTCAATTTCCCACACAAGTGTCTACCTTCAAGCTTTGACATTCATTCCAAATCTGTCGGATGTTTGCTTCTGGGAACTGCCCGTTCGGACTAATCTCTTCTACTTGTAAGCTGAGGTCCCCGTCTTTTGGTATAACTTGATAAATCCCAATCTGTCATAGTACCGTGTACGGTGCATAAGGCTGAATGTTTTTAAGACTCATGATCAAGAAATGCGACCCTTCTGTTGGCATGTACATCACCTCATCGAGGGGCAACCATCCGTATGCCCAATCAATTCGGCTAGCGGTCAACAATCACAAGTATGAAATCCAACCTTTTGCTCCCTCTGGCAGCTTAACTCCTTTTGTTCTCATATAGAACTCTTCAATGCACGTCTTACCCATAACTTGAGAACGGAGGATGACAACAAAAATGTTATATCAACCAAATCTGTAGAATCAAATTGCAACCCTCAAAGAAGTCATGCCCCACTTTACAGGATGTGAGGGCACGGAAGATATCAGCTATAATCATTGGTGCCAGTGTGCTATTATCTTGCACAAGAAGAGTACTGGCCACCCCGACGACCCTTGTATAAATATTTCCATCTTTTCTGGGGAATATTATTAGCCTAAGGAATGCCACTATAAAGGCAAATCGCATATGCTCTTCCCACTTGACTCGGTTAGATTTACTACAGAGCTTGTTCGTAGGGTCATTGAACCCCCCGATATGTCCATATTTGATGTAGATGAAATTTAAAGAACAAAAGCCATTAGCCAAGTCTTCGTTGTGGACATTCCTAGCAATCTTCAGAGAATCGAGGAATCTGTGCAGTGTTATCGCCCTCGGAGCCACCGGGTATTTCTATTTCAAGGGAACCTCATCTTTCCCGATATTGTAAGCAATTTCCTCTAAATTAGGAGTGAGCTCAAAGTTTGAGAAGTGTAGAACATTATGTGCGGGATCCCAACAAGTGACAAGTGCCCAAATTATATCACCACGGGAAATTATGCCCATCAATCCCGTAAGGTCCTTTAGATAGCATTTAACCCAATCTTGTCCTTCTTGACCCATATCGTTCCACCATAGTCTCAACTCCAAAGGGATTTTATTTATTAAGGTAAAGGGTTCATTCTGTACTGTGCTCATCATACACATTTATTAAAGGCGATTTTATTCAAAAAAGGAAAAATATATTTTCAAAGACAATTTTCATTTTCTTGAAAGAATTAACCTTTTCAGGCTTTTATTTTGGAAAGAAAAAGATTTTGAAGTGGCCATTTTTGCCTAAACAGCCTTCCGGCGTCCTTTTGGAACATTCGGCTATTTCCAAAAATAGCGATCACCTCAATTATTTGAAACTAAATTTTTTTTTGATCATTTTCTAAAAAGGTGGTTGGACCTGTCAAGGGTTGCCTACGTATCCCACCTAATGACGCGAATCAAACCTGCGTAGTTCAGTCAGATTATGTGACCAATTATTATAATCACAATGTTCTTTCCTATTTTCAGATTTTCTTTTCAATTTTTCCAACAACTTTTCGCTAATATCTCAATGCTCTTTTTTCAGAATTTTCTCTTTATTTTGTTTTCTCGGGAATCTTGCTGGTCCGCATAATGATCCAAGACAATTAAAATGCAACATATAATATGCTCGGTCTTTAATATTCCGGGTTACCTATCCTAGACGGACACAACCCCTGTGTTGAGTCCTCTAAGTAAGTTTGCAAATAAACGTTTTAGACCTATGTTCAATATCTTATGGTTTCATATGGTGCTAGACCATGTACCCGAGTGGACAACTCGGATCGAGGAGGGGGCTACGTACTAATGACTCGCGGGGTCGTTCGGCTTTGTAACTTATCCGGCCTCTATTTCTTATTTTGGGTATAACTTAACAGAAAGGGGAGTCTCAACCAGTAACCATATCCCCGGAGGTAGAGAAGAGAAGGGTTCTCGGCACAATTTTATATATACAATCCACATAATATTAAAGCGATAAAACACGTAGCATGTTGGTCAAAGCATGTAACAAAATCAAATAATATCAAGAACGACAATTCTAATGAGCTTGAATTCTTAAACCCTGAACAGAAGTTCTGGGTTGCTTATCCCTAGCATAGTTGCCAGAGCTGTCACACCTCCCTTTTACTACCTTCTTTTCATTTCCCCGATTAAGAGAATAAGGTATACCTCGATATTATAAATACCCCGGGAAAGGATATAATAACAACGAGGAAGGAGTTTTTCCAAATAAAGGACAATCAGTACGGGATTTTATTTAAAGTTTCAGAGTCGCCACTTGGGAAAATAATGGTGTCCCAAGTCACCTTTTAATACTGAATCCGAGGAAGTTGACTCTGTTTTAACAGTCCGCGCAATGAGAAATCCGGATAAAGAATTCTGTTTACCCGGGAGAAGGTGTTAAGCACTCCCGGATTCCGTGGTTTTAGCACGGTCGCTCAACTGTCATTCTTTATTTTAGATGATTTATTACATGCTTTTTAAGAATAAGTACATGTTTCACTTTGAATATTTTACGAATTGTAATTAATACGTATTTCAATTCACACCGCAACCAGTACGCCTGTGACTTTTAACATGCTTCGGCTTCGCCAAGATTTATGATTTGAGTCACATCAAATGTGCACTCGTATTAAAGAAAGTATATTTTTAAAATCGCACATATATCGTCTATTGGCTTCTTAATCTTTTGGAAAGGTTGTGAAATTAACTATCAACCTTCCCAAGTCTATCATATAATTATTCATTTATGTGGGGGCCCCACTATTTTGTTTTCAATGCGAGGCTCGTCCCACTTGATATTATAGTCTAATCCTATACATATACTATATTTTCTATTTTTTGGTTTTTACCTAGTTTATTATTTTTTCCAGAATACAAGCCAGACCTTATTTTTATATTACATGGGCCTGGACTATTGTACGCATTTAAGCATATTAATTCATGCATCTGGGTCTTAAAACCCATAAACGCACTGAAAATGTCCAGCAGAAGCTCAATTATGAACCGTTCCAGATCCGGGCATTCGCTATTTATTAGGCCCAAACCAGACATGATTGAAGAAGAGAAACTGAAATTTAAACTCATCATATACAAATGTTCAGAACCAGTAAAGAACAAAGCTCAAATTATTTTATTCAATGTAGAGAAATAATAATACAGAATTACGGTGTCGATTTCAAATTTTAATTGTCTAGTGTTAGTGAAGTCTAATTAACAGACTGCTTTCGTTTTTATGTTTCTACGATTATTTTGAACTACTGAATCGAATTACTTATTAGTTAACACTAACAGAAGTATTACTCAATTAATTCTAAATTACTTGGCAATTTACTAACTGTGATTATTCATGACTTTCATAGAATTAACTAATTGCATTGAACATTATACTAATTATGTGACTCATTCGACTAACTATGTGATTAGCGACTTCACATTTGATTATCGATTTCATCTATACATTTCAATTACTACGAAAACTTTCCAGATTAAAATAACAATTATTAAGTTCAAACTAATTGCCACACACGTTAATATTGTTATTAATCGACCTGTTATGCACCTATTTTTTAGACTAAATTTACCAGATTAGTTATTAACCTATTTTAACTAAGTGATTTTAATTACTACTGCTACTCTACTCTACTTACTATCCTATTACATTGTTTCCAGCTTTCATTAGTGTCTCACACGAATCAATTATACAATAATTCACTACTGAAATACAGTTCTAACTAATCATAATCTAAATACAAAGTAAATTCAGAAACAGAGCTATTGAGAATTCAACTTGCTTTATTCATCCACTTCAATTCAACTGCAATTACATATTTGAAGTTCAGCTTTGTACCTGATTCAGCAATGAAAGTTTATGAGTCTAAGGGAGATGAGGATGAGAATAAGCAGGTAAATCACAGTAGCAATGCAAACAGCAATGGAGATGAATGAATCACAGCAACTCAATCGAATTCAACAGTCCAGTAAGGATTCTAGACTCAGCAAAGCAATACCCAGTAGAACAAAGGTAGAAGACCAGTAGAAACCCAATAAACTAGTAGATAATAGAGGAATTCAACAGAGCTTCAGAGCAAAGCTTCGACTAAACCCAGAAAGTTCCTTTAATGTTTGTGTTTTCAGTATATCTCTGAATTCCTAAAAATCCAGCCCCTACTCAGGCTTTGTTCAAGCTTATTTATAGTTAGAATTGGTGAAATTTTGGGGTGGGGGGGAGGGGGGAATTTGAAAAAGTTATTCCTAATTCCCTCCCCTTAATTCTTTTATTTACTACACTTTAATACCTATTTCAGATTCAAATTTGCCTTCCAGCATGTGCTGAAAGGTTATATTAGGTTCTACTTGAGGTGTATTACTAGTATACCCTCACTTGCTAAGGTTATTAACCAATTTGCCTCTTTCTTGGGTCTATTATAACCCATGTTTTGTGTAATATTGCAGAAATACTAGGCCTAAATGTCTGAATTGTCCTCATAGGCTCTATTAAATCTACAATTATGCCATTTTTCATTCTTTTTATACCTTTACTACTGATTATTAATTACCCGACCTTTTCCAGGTCTGGGTATTCTATTTTAACCTTTATTTAACTTTTGGCCATTGTTATATAAGTCTTTAAGACTTAGCCATATTAGAGTCTTAACTTCATTTCCATTTTAACCCCTTTTAAGAGGTTTTCTTTTCATTTCTATGTTAGAGTTAGTTTGCAGGACTGACCTACTTATTAATTAAGGATTAACCTTTCAATTTTAGCTAGTCCAGTATTTTGGACTTGGCTTTTGCAAAATTAGACACTGTTGTTCAATAGCCTCTTAAGGCTAGTTTAAGACTTACAAATTTAGCCATTTTGGGCTTTTATTGTCTATTATTAAGAGTTAACTAGTTTTCAGAACTAGCCACTTAGATTAAGACTTAGATTTTTGCAGAGTTGGCCAGTTTCAACACTGACCAGTCTATTGTTATTTCAAGTATAACCATATTTTATGTCATTTTCATTTTTAACGTAGTTAAGCTACTTTCATGTTTTCAAAATTAGTCAATTTATCCAATTAATTGTCTAATACAGCTATAACCAATATCACCTAAGAGCATATTAAGCTTAGTTGTAGTCTAATAACATGAACCTATTACAAATATAACCTTTCATATCAAATTGCATACATAGCCACAAAATCAGAATCATTTATCATCTAACCAAAACTCAGAGAGAAATTTGAATATGGTTGAATTTTAATCAAATAACTTCACAACTCAGATTTTAGGCATAACATATCAGACTTGACATAAAAGACATATTCAGAATATTTTCATGTTAAAAACTAACAAAACCCCTAAAAGGCTCGAGCATATCTAGTCAAGTGTAATAGACAGTTAATCAGGGATTCTTATAGAGCATGCTTAATAGGAAAAAACAAGTTAAAAACAAGAAACTTAGTCAAATAAGAAGCTAATCTAAACATGCAACTAATCTAATCAAAGAAGATTAAGAAGAAAAATAGAATTACACATAAAAATCATGCTCGAAACAGAATTTAAAAGGGACGGGGACTTAGCTTAGCAGGGTATGTCTCATGAGCTTCCCCTTGTTTTCTTTTGTTCTTTTCTTTTTCTTTTCTTTTTTTTTCCAGTTTCTCTTTTTTTTCTTTTTCTTTCAAATTTCAGACTTCAAGTCTTTTATTGGTTTTAATAGAAGAAATGGGTCCAGAAATGGAAAAGAGGGGATCTTTGGTGTAGAGTTTGGTTTGAGTCGGCCGAAGTTAGGGTTCCGGCGACTCATTTCTGAATATTCGAAATGTTCAAGCAACATTTGAAGAAAATGGTTTACATGGGGTTATAGATCAAGAAAAGAGGATTTTGGGGTGTTAATTTGGAGACCAGTGTCAAAAGTGGTGGTCACCAGAGAAGAACTCCGGTGACCGTGTTTTCAAGATTTTGGGGAATTTGGGGTGTTCTTGGTTTTTCAGGGTGGTTTTGGGTAGTGAGATGAGAGCGGTTTGGAGTAAGGGAGTGGCCGGAGACTGCCATGAACGGCGGGCAGTCTCTATTGTCAGCAAAGGTAAGAAGAGTGGAAGAAGAAGCATCAAGGGCGGCTAGGGTTGAAGTGGGAGATGAAATGGCCTGTCTCTGAGAGACCAGGCCTTTTATATCTGTAACGCATGAGTGATTCTTGGCCATTGGATCATCGTTGATCAACGACCAGGATTAAATTTCCTCAAACGGCATCGTTTAGTTTAAATAGGTACGTGATCTCTCGTCCGTTGGATTAAAGGAATGAACGGCCCAGATTAAACATCGAAACTATATTAAATTAATTAGATTTCCGGATTAAAATTCAACCGTTGGATTTGGATAAACATACGGCTGAGATTGTTTGTCACTTAATCAATTTGGACCGGTTCTCTTTAATTGCCTGGGCCAATGCATCTGGGCCTGGACAAATGGCCCAGTTGTGTATTTTTGTATTTTTCATGTATTTTTTATTATTTTTATGTATTTTATTGTTGTATTTAATCTTGTATATTTATATTCTTTTTCAATTACTCAAATTCTTTTAATTTCCTATTTTCTCCAATTTTGCTGATATTTGTTGCCATTTTTTGCTATTTTTCTTTATTTTTCGGTGTATATATGTATTTTTGTTAATTTTCTTTTAAATTCTTTTATTTGTGGTATTAATACTCAACCTATTTTTTAACTTTTTTCTTATTTTCATATTTAATTTTTGACTCATACAAATGCACTTTATTTCAATCAAAACATGTAGTTGCACACAAAAATATTATTTATTTAATTTTGGAATTTTATTGCTTAGGGCTAAAATCACGTGCTCACAAACACTATAGCTACACAAGTAGTTGAAAACTGTAAGCTCCCCGGCAACAGCGCCAAAAAGTGATCGCCACAAACTCGACCTTTAAGAAGAGTGGGCTCTAATTACTTTTACCCGATTGTGATTTTTCGGGGTCAATTCCTTAGAGAGCTTGATACACAAACTCGACCTTTGGGTTTTTCTTTAATTATCAACTGATGGTTTTAACTACAATTATAACTAGATTTGCTAAGGAAAGAACACTAGGGTCATAGCAATTGCCTAGGTGATTAATTAACGGGTAATGAATCTCAATGCAAGGATGATAATATGGGATACATGGTTAACCATTTCACTTAACTCTCACTCTTACACCTCTCGGTAGAGAGAGTGATTTTTTCCCAATTGACTCTCTCGAGACCAATCGAGTAGGCTAATTTACCCAAGCAACTAATGGCTCAAGTAGAGTAATTACTCTCTCGAGGTTTAACCCGTTACTTAGGACTACCATTCTCATGAGTCCATCCCAAATCCCTGCTGGGTTGATTGAGAGGTTGTAGACTCTCTTTCTCAAGTAAAGTCAAAACCCACTAAGCTAGACTTAGTGTTTGCAACCACCAAATCTTAGTGGAAACATACAAACAACCCAAATACCATACACCCAATACCATCCAAGCATTAATCAACAACACCCATTAGTTACCCACGCTAGGGTTGAGCCACAACCATAGCTAATGGGTTTAGATAGTCATAGAATCAATAGAAAAAGAAGAAATAATGGTAGAGATTGATATAATATTGAATTATAAATCTAGTACAACTAATTCCACATTCAAAACCAATTAAAATAGCCCAAAATAGGAACAAATATGTTGCCTCGTGCTCATCTGCTCGAACAGTGTATCCCCACTTAACCTAAAAAAGTGAAATATTCTATTTATACTACCTAGGAAAATCGGGACAAAAATACCCCTGAGGGTCTATCGCGGACCGCATGAAAATGACTTGCGGCCGCGTAGGTTAAAAGGTCTGCCAAAGTTGAGCTTCTGGACCTCGGATGCGGATCGCCTGAAAATGTTATGCGGTCGCGTGGGTTAAGTCACACGGACCACATGGAAATGTTGCGCGGGCGCATTGCTGTTTGCCCTTCTATGCTGGTTCTCTTATCTTGCTTCCACGCGGACCACACTATTTTGGAGTGCGGCCGCGTGGGATTTTTGCCTTAGAATATTATCAGTGCCTTCAGCATTGCGGATCATATAGAAATGGATACGGTCTGCCTGAGATTGTACCTCATTAGCAGGTTCTCTGATCGTCAATTGTGCGTCCGCATGGCAAATCGGTGGTGGCCGCACAGGTGTTTTGACTGGTGTAATTTTCATGATCTTCTTGTGCGGCCGCATGACAAAAGGTTGAGGTCCACAATAGTCTTTCAGCTCACATTTCACTTCCTCTCTTGATGCTTGACAGATTTCACTCCTTTCTGAGCCGATTTGTGATCTTTGACATCTAATTGCTCAAACCTGCAATCAAGTGAAACTTGTAAGAAATTGAGGAGTAATTTACATTAATTTATGCACAAAGCTTAGGCAAAGAGGGGTATAAATCATGTAAAAATCACAGTTATCACGCAGCCCGATCCATTTGGTTACCCACGCTCACTAAGTTGGTTGAGACTCAAGAGGGACTCCTACAGCCCAAGCGCAACATCATCATAACATACACTACGGCGTGCAGACCGATCCACTACCATTCCAGCTATATTCATTCAAGCCACACGGGCACAATCAAACTTACCACTTTTAGTTCCAGTTATTAGAAATTATAAGTTTGGTGTTTAAAACCTTAAAATTTTACTAGCCATTTCGAGACAATGTTTAACTCAGGACTAATATCATGAAAACATGTTATATATCATGGAAACAGTGATAATAATCCCCTCAGGATCCAAATAACCGGCACGCAGCCCAAATATATCCATAACCATCCAAGTAGGAGGTTTACCGGCTAATGTTTAGCCAAAAACACTGTACACATCACTCGGGCAGACTGAGCCATAGTCCCCAATCACAATCGACCCTGCACTCCCCATATAGTACGTGTCTTGCCTCAATATAGCATCACAATGTGATATAACAGGGTTTCAAACCCTCAGATCATCATCAACATCTATTACTCACCTCAAACCGGCACGAGACTAGTCCTCTAAGACTTTCCCTCTTGAATCAACCTCCCTAGGCGCCAAATCTGATAAAAACCACAAGGAATGTGTAACAATAAACAAATAAAACATAACCCAATCGAAAGAACTCGAAAAACACCCAAAAATATAATGTTGACAAAACCCAAGCCTCGGGCCCATTTCTCGAAAACAATTCCAGTACGCCTGTGGCTTTGGAGACATTTCGACTTCGTTGGCAGTAGGATTTGGGTCATATAAATGTGCACATGTTCTTGAGAATGTATATTAAAATTGTGCCTGATGGTATCTATTTCTTTGTTACTTTGGGAAAGACCGTGGAATTAGCTAAACGGCCATTCCGATGTCTAAAATATCATAATGGTTATTTGAGGGCCTCGTGTATCTTAGTTTATAACGAGGCTCGTTTCATTGTATTTTAAAGGTTAAACCTAGATTGTTCTAAGTTTTCTATCATTGTTTTACCCTTAATTAAAATAATTATTAGTGCAGTTTTATAACAGTTCTTATTGTCATTTATTCGTATCCAGGCCACTATATGTCGTTGGGCCTGGAATTTGGACTAATTTCACAGAAGTGCACAAGTGTGCATAAGGCTATTTAAAGCCCAGTCCTCAATTATGAATTCAAGTCTCTTAGGCTTAGAAGCTTTCATGGTTAAATCCATCTTTCTATGCTTGGACTCGTCAAAGTTAACAATTAAATTTGAAGCATATTTAATCATTTATCTGTCACGACCCAAACCCTGGTCGTGATGGCGCCCAACACAATGCTAGGCAAGCCCGACCAAATTATCCCTTAAACCAGCCAATTATTAAACAAATTAAACTTAAACAGTAGTTAATCATAACAGGTGATAACCGAAACGTAAAACATACAAAATACGGTCCCAAACATATCGTGGTGTCACGAGACTAAGCCTCTACAGAATAACATCCTAATACAATTAAGTCTAGACAAGTAGGAAATCAACAAGATGATAGGGAAGGAGAAAACAAGCTCTGCGGACGCTGGCAGCTACCTCGTAATCTCCTTC
>JASVEL010012233.1:0-121678 GCA_032618575.1 Nicotiana noctiflora | reverse complement strand
TGCCAAAATGTTACAATGAGATTAAACTCAAGTCATTTACAAGCCTTGACAAATACTCGAATCATCAGAGACCTTAACCCTTCTGCAATTCTTGCATTTATACACACACCACCAATAAGCCCACTCTCTTTCTGTGACAAAAATCTTTCTAAGTCCCAAATTTTCCAAAAATTTCGGCAGAGTTTCCTTTGTAATTTGGCCTAACCACCTGCCAAAGAATCACCAAATCATTCTAACAATACATCCATAACTCAACAAGACATCGCAATGTATATCAACAACATTAATCTCAACACTATACAAGTTATATTATCAAAATTGATACATGGACATGCGCTGCACCTGCTCGAATCATAACATATGTCAAATACCTTTCACCACAATACTCATAGCACAACCAATTCAATTTTCTTGAGTCTAAACTCATACTACCACACATTGTGCACTTTACATTTCCACTAAGAGGCAATGAACATATTTCTCACGCCCATAACTAAGGCTACATATCAAATCACAACAAGAACTGAATACCTTACAGCTCTCCCATTATCAAACTGCCATTTGCACAATAAAGATCAATACTGATCGTATGAACTTCATAATACCGGCTCGCGAAATTAGTACCTTGGTGCTCAAGCCATAGACAAAGATCCGGCCTCAAGTCCTCCCGACTGGCCCAACATGAATTCACAGAGATTATATCTCGTCCCTCGATTGGGGAATCATAAGTCATCAAGGCAAATTATCACTAAGCACTCGAGTGCGCACATCAACGTGTAGAAGGAATTTCAAGAATCATACCTCAAACTGAATCAAGTACGCACGATAAGAATTTCAAGAATTTGAAGCTTTCCTAAAAAGTTTGCAGCCTCCCGAGGATAAGTACAAGCGTCCCCGTACCGATCCACGAGACTCTACCAACCGGCTCATGACTCGCGAGACCTGTTAACCTAGGCTCTGATACCAACTTGTCACGACCCCAAACCCCGGTCGTGATGGCGCCCAACACATTGCTAGGCAAGCCCGACCATCTTATCCAATTAAACCAGCCAAGTATAATTAATACTGATTAATCGGCGTGATTAGCCTGTTTTCATAACAAATCAAGAAGTGTAGAACTGAAATACAAGAACACAGCCCCAACCAAATCGTGGTGTCACAAGTCCGAGCCTCTACAAATGAGATCTACTACAAAATCAAGTCTAACCAGAATGGAGACAACAAAATGATAAAAAGAAAGAGGTCAGGTACTGCGGACGCTTCGGCAACAACCTCGAAGTCTCCTCGGGATAGTAGTGATAAAGCAGATGCGATAGCTCAACTGCTCTCTGGAACCTGTGAATCTGCACAAAAAGTGCGGGGAGTATATTTCAACTCAGTGAGTAATAATAATAAACAACAACTGAAAATAAGAATACATGTACTATC
The DNA here is from genome assembly GCA_032618575.1 of Nicotiana noctiflora. NCBI lineage: Eukaryota > Viridiplantae > Streptophyta > Magnoliopsida > Solanales > Solanaceae > Nicotiana > Nicotiana noctiflora. Next base: position 120,250 of record JASVEL010012233.1, on the reverse strand, counting down.
ACTAAATAGTTCTAAGGCAACCCCCACAGGTTAGTCATCACTATAATGAGTACTCTGATCTCCAATCCACATCTATCTCATCTAGGTCCCACACTGACCACATCCTCGCTCGTACCACTACGGTATACAGCCATCTCAATATATGGAGACATATACATCCGTCTATAACATATAAATATTTCAGTATATATATGAATATGAATAAGTATAATGCTGCGGCGCGCAGCCCGCTCCAATACATATACCGCTGCGGCGCGCGGCCCGCTCCATTTAACGTCGACGGCGCGCAGCCCGCTCCATTTAACGTCGACGGCGCTCACTGGGGGTGTATACAGACTTCGGAAGGGCTCCGTAGGCCCAAGCGCTATGATATTGCGGCGTGCAACACGATCCACACAAATATTACGGCGTGCAATCCGATCTAATATATATATATGTATATATCTCTATATCGCTGCGGCGTGCGCCCGATCCCATAATATACACCAGCTGCTCACCGAGAATGCGTGCGGACTCGTACTCCGAGCGGGCTCCTGCAGCCCGACGCGCATAATATCGCGGCGTGCGATCCGTCCCACATGTATATTACATGTATATTATCATGCCTGTGTGGTCCGATCCAATATATATATCGCTTCGGCGTGCAGCCCGATCCAATATAGGTATATATATATACAATACCTCATAAGTGGGTCCTCGACCCTATCCTAGTCAGGATATACTTGGCCTCTCGTGCCCAATACAATATATCACAGATGGGTCCTTAACCCCGTCTCGACCAATATAGACTTGGCCTTCGGGCCCAATATAAAATCTCATAGTGGGTCCTCGACCCTATCTCATCTTAATTGGTATAGACTTGGCCTTTCAGGCCCACTCAGGCTAGAACAAGGAATTCCACCTTAGATAATCTCTCTCAATGTACACATCTAATACGGGCTCATATTATGCTATACAGCTAGAGCTACGGCCGAGTGTATGTTTCCAACACGATATAAGGGTCACCTAGCTCTATAGGTTCCCTAATGCTCTACAGATCGGCACAAGGCCCCAAACATGGCTTTTTAGCCCTATTGTACAGTTATAATCTCAGTAACAGTCATACAACACAGTATTCTATTAGTCGGGAAGGACTAAGTCCGAACCCCCAATCACAATGTCACCACGCCCGTCATAGAACGCGTGTCTCATCTCAATATAGCACTCTGAAGTGCTAGTACGGGGTTTCAAACCCTCAGTACATTATTTACTACTACCACTCACCTCGAACCGGTAGAAGCTTCATGCCCGCGACGCCTTAGCTCATCGAACCGGCATCCACGCACGTCAAAACTAGCAAAAATCAGTACAAATATATCAAAATAGGCTAATGGAACATAACCCAATCGAAAGAACTCGAAAAATATCAAAAATCACGAAATTGGCAAAACCCGAGCCCCGGGCCCACATCTCGAAAAATTTCAAAATTTATATTTCCGGAATCCTCGTCTCGCCATGAGTCCGTACATACCAAATTCACAAAAATTGGAGTTCATTTGTCCCCTTAAATCACTATTTCTATCCAAGAGGGTTTTCTACCCTTTTCAACAAAAATTCTCAAATTAAACACTAAAACTTGCAATAGATTCGAGTTATAGCACCAAAGTTGAGTTAAGAACACTTACCCCGTTGTTCTCTCCAAAAATCCCACGAAAAATCGCCCTATCCGAGCTCCAAATCGTCAAAAATGGCAATATATTTTCGGACCTCAAATATATTCTCTCCGGCACTATTCACGGTTACTGTTCACGGTACTGTTTCACGGGCACTGTTCATGGACACTGTTTCACGACAGATTTTTCTGCATTTTCTGCCCATTTTCTAAGTCCGAAATTATTCCGAGACACCTCCGAAACACTCCCGAGCCCTCCGAAACACTCCCGAGCCCTCGGGGCTCCACACCAAATATGCACATTGACGCTAAAACATCACACGGACTCGCTCGAGTGATCAAATCGCCAAAATAACATCAAAATCATCATTTTTTATCAAATCAAGGCCTAAGTTTCCAAAAACTTCTGAAAATACACTTTCGATCAAAAACCCGACCAAACGATGTCCGAATGACCTGAAAATTTGCAGACATATCCAAAATCACCTAACGAAGCTACTGCAACTGTCGGAATTCCATTCCGACTCCCCGATCAAAATATCACCCATCGATCGGATTCCGCCAAAATTCCAACTTCGCCAAAATATGCTAACTTCTTCACTGGACCTCCAAAATTACTTCCAATTGCGCTTCTAAGTCTTAAATCATCCCCCAAAACTAACCGAATCATCTAAATTCAGTTCCGAGCCCTCTAACACATAAGTCAACGTTGGGTTGACTTTTCCAACTTTAAGCTTTCCTTAAAGAGATTAATTGTCCCTTTTCCTACCAAAATCGATCCGAATTGACTCACATTCGACATTACGGACTTGTACCAACTTCCGGAATCGCATTCTGACCCCGATATCAAAATTTTCACTTCCGGTCGAATTTTCTCATAACCATTCAAATTCATGTATTTAGCCAAATGACTTCAAAATGACCTCCGGACATCCGAATTCACTTCCGATCGCTTTTCCAACTCCAAAATCACCATACGGATCTATTCCTAGACTCGGAATCCCAAATGGACATCTATAACTCTAAAATGCCTTCCAACCCAAATTTATGAAATTTTTCTAAAATACTAACTTCCACCATATACGCCGAAATGCTCACGGGTTATCAAAAACCAAATCCGGACATACGCCCTAGTTCAAAATCATCATACGAGCATGCTGGAACTTTTAGATCCCAATTCCGAGGTCATTTACTCAAAATTCCAATCCTAGTTCATTTCTTCAACTTTAATCTTTCAAAATGAGAATTTCCATTTAGATTTGACTCCAAACTTCCTGAATTTTAATTCTGACCATACACACAAGTCAATATACCTGAGATGAAATTGTTCATGGCCTCAATCTGCTGAATGACGCATCGGGACTCAAAACGACCGGTCGGGTCGTTACAATTGCGAACTCTCCCCAATGCACGGAACCAAGCTATAAACCGACTCTCAGTTCTGGACTGCCTCTGAGACATGGTATCCATCCTCATGTGTAGGCCATCCACCGAGGTGCGGAGATTCGCGACCTCTCCCTCCATGGACCGCATCATAGGCCTGGTGGAGTGTGATCTAGATAGGCCAGTCCTAGAATGGGTTCACCGAGAGAGTCCGGCACTATCAGTAGACCTCATGGATGGAGCAAGAGGGGCCGGATCATCATCCTCATCATCTATACCAATTATTGGACATGTACCCCAGCCCACTATGATGCTTGAGGCTTTGAATATTGCTTTGGGTGGCAAATATCCATCGGCAGGATTGGTGGGGGTACTTTTCATCAGGCACAATGTAGTCACCAAAGAAGGGAGATAGAATCCCTTTGTCAGCAGCGGTCCCCGTAGGATCATTTCATCACCAATTACTCGAGCCGCATTAAAATCCTTCTTCGTTATGAAACACCAAGTCAATAGTGCACGATTGAAGTTCACATCAGTTGTATTGCTGGAGGGTAGGAACCTGCTGTAGATGATAGTCAACCAACACTTAATCAATTGGGTGAAAGAGTTAGAGTTCAGGATGATGTGGTCACGTGTCCAAGTGGGTCGCCTCCCTATGCAGAGTATATCATTCATGACCTCCAATGTGACCCCTGGCCTATCGTGGAAGTAGTCGACGTCATAGGTGAACGGAGGCAGCCACAACACCTGGCAATTGGAACTTTAGCGTTGACCACCTTATCGTGCACAATCACCTCCCTACTCAAGTGCAACGAGCGGTTGGCATAAACCTCCCTAACCAGCATCTTGTTTATCGGGGCAGGGTCATTAAATAAGAATTCCATTTTTCACCTTCGAATTTCTTCATACATCTCCTCCTTTTCTGCGCGGAGGGCTACCTAGTCAATCGGAATCTCATGGAGGAAGTTCTTTGTAGCCTTGGCGTTGAAGTCATCCTCCGCCAGTTCTGATTGGAATCTGGACTCATCATAAGTAGGTTGTTGGGATGGGCCTTCCGATCGCCTTTGTTTTAAGAGCCATATTACCTGCAAGGAATCAGAAGAACCATCAAATGTCCCCTAACTAGTGCCAGTCGGATGGGTACTCAAACTTCACCACCCGATAGCACCAAATATTTCCCCCCATTTATGTCATTCATACAAAGTGCCCATACCCCCACTACGATTGTGTTCAATGATAATAACCTCCACAATAGCCCCATAAATTTCTTATCACTTCCGGCATAAAAATGCCTCAAAATTATATAACAAAACAACCAATTTTCGGACAAAAATGGCCCATTACCACACTCCACCAGAAAAATATTGTTTTAGGCCTCCAAGTCACCAAAACAATCACAAAATTATAAAATAATGGAGACCCAACCAATTTAGTACGAAACAAACCCACAAACATCAAATACAACAATTAGATATCATAAAAGAAAGCAAAAATTAAAACTTCACTAATCCTAACTAGGATTTACTAAAACTGACAAATAATTAAACTACACTACTTAAAGAAGAAGAAATAGACGGAGGAGAAGAAAATTTACTTGAATGAAAGAAGGGAAGGTGTGTGGGTAGTGGAGATGGAGGTTGGGATGGATGATAATGGAGGATGTTTGAGAGAATTGTAAAGAAGAATAAGAGAAAAATAGAGAGAAAGAGGAGGGTTTTTTTTTATGGGGGCGAAATTATTGAGTTAGGGAAGGAAATAGGGGTTGGGGGAGGGGGTTTAGGTTAAAAGGGTGGGGTTGAAAAGAAATTTAAAAAAATCTTAACAGAAAACATACCTGGCCCGTCTGAGTCTACGGCGGTTCTGCCGCGGTCGCAGTAGAATCACGGTAGACAAGGTTCAGAGAGGCCTTTTAACCGTAGTTTAACCGCGGTCGCGGTGGAACCGCGGTCTGGGCCTCTCTTTAATTCTGATGCCCTTTTTTTATATAGTATTACAATGTTTTACACTTACAATAATTTTATGGATTGCCTCCCACGCAGTGCCTGATTTAACGTCACGTCACGACTCAGATGCACGCAATTAAGCTCTGTGGTCCATTCAAGTGCAGCTCAGATATTTTCTTAGGCTCGTTCATACCCACATATAATTTCAGTCGTTGACCATTGGATCTAAATGTACGAGAGTCATCTTCAGTGTCAACTTCCATAGCTCCTAATGGGAAAACTTCAACCACATGAAATGGTCCAGACCGTCGTGACTTAAGCTTACCCGGGAACAACCTCAGTCTTGAGTTATAGAGCAATACCATGTCCCCAGTTTTTGAAATTTCATTCAATGATGTTCTAATCATGTAGCCGCTTCATTCTCTCCTAGTACAGCCTTGCGCTCTCAAAAGCAAGATTTCGGAACTCCTCGAGCTCATGTAATTCAGTGACTCTTGACGTGCCCGCAGCTTCCAAGTTTAAGTTTAGTTGTTTCGATGCCCACCACTCTTTATGTTCAAGTTCTACAGGTAGGTGACAGGCCTTCCCAAACACCAACTTATATGGAGACATACCAATTGATGTCTTGAACATTGTTCTGTAAACCCAGAGTGCATCATCCAGCTTCCTCACCCAATCAGTTCTTGTGGCATTCACGATTTTTGTCAATACACTCTTGATCTCTCTGTTGGATACCTCAACCTGTCCACTAGTCTGTGGGTGGTACGGAGTAGCCACATTGTGGAGCACATCATATTTAGCCAAACACTTTTCAAAGGCCCTATTGTAGAAGTGAGTGCCTCCGTCGCTGATAATTGCGCGCGGTGTCGCAAAGCGGGTGAACATGTTCTTCTATAGAAACCCAACCACCACTTTTGCATTATTGATGAGCAATGTTGCAGCTTCTACCCACTTGGACACATAGCCTATAGCAACAAGAATGTACTTATTGCCATAGGAGCTACCAAAGGGACCCATGAAATCAATCCCTCATACATCAAACACTTTCACCTCTTGAATTGGGTTCATGGGCATTTCGTGACGCCGGGAAATATTCTCAGTGCATTGACATTCATTACAACCCTTGACCCATAAGTGATCATCTTTAAACACCATTGGCCAAAAAAATCCAGCCTCTAGCACCTTTGATGCCGTCCTGATTCCTCCAAGGTGACCGTCATACACAGAAGCGTGACAAACCTGCAAAATAGAAGATTGTTCGATCTCGGGGACGCATTTCCGGATCATGTTATCAAGGCATACTCTAAAAATATTGGGCTCATCCCAGTAATACAATTGGCTTTCATAAAAAAATCTTTTCCTATAGATCGATGACAGGTCACGAGGAACAATACCACTGGTCAGGTAATTAGCATAGTCTGCATACCATGGCACTTCCTGATGCGTGGTAGCGAGTAGCTGCTCATCTGGAAAAGTTTCCAGAATTTCCTCAACTTCTACTACATTTTCAGCTCCTTCAAGTCGTGATAGATAATCAGCGACTTGATTCTAAGTGCCCTTGTAGTCACGAATTTCAAGAGTGAACTCTTGTAGTAGCAACACCCAACGAATCAGGCATGGATTAGAGTCTTTTTTTTTATTAAGTATCTAAGAGCTGCATGGTCAGTGTATACAATTACCTTGGATCCTATCAAATAGGACTGAAACTTGTCAAAAGTGAAAACCACAGCGAGCATCTCCTTTTCCATCACTGTGTAGTTCAATTAGTCTTCGCTCAACATTCTACTAGCATAGTAGATCGGGTGTATCAATTTATCTTCCCGCTGGCTCAGCACTGCCCCCGCCGCGTAGTCACTAGCATCACACATTAATTCGAACGGTTGCTCACAGTTGGGAGCAACAGTGAGTTGTGACCAGCCTCTACTTCAACTCCTCAAAAGCTACCCAGCAATCATCAAAAAATACAAACGGGTGATCTTTCTCTAATAACTTACAGAGAGGGTTGGCGATTTTAGAGAAGTCTTTTATGAACCTCCGGTAGAAACCGGCATGTCCAAGAAAGCTTCTTATGGCTTTGAATGATGTTGGTGGAGGCAACTTTGCTATTACATCAACATTTGCTCTATCAACCTCTATTCCCTTGCTTGACACTCGGTGCCTCAAGACTATTCCTTCTTGTACCATGAAATGACACTTCTCCAAATTCTTTAGTCCCGATGCACCATTTCAGCACACGCGTCAGATTTATTAGGCATTCCTCAAATTAATTCCCCACCACTGAGAAGTCATCCATGACCACCTCCATTATATCCTCTACCATGTCAGTGAATATGGCCATCATGCACCATTAGAATGTGGCGGGTATATTGCATAGGCCAAAGGGCATCCTCCTGAAGGCATAAATTCCATATGGGCAAGTGAAGGAGGTCTTCTCTCTGTCCTCAGGTGCAATGGAGATCTGATTATACCCTGAGTACCCATTCAATAAGCAAAAGTGTGACCTCCCTGCCAATCTATCCAGCATCTAATCAATGCAGGGAAGTGGGAAGTGGTCTTTCCGGGTGGCTAGATTCAATTTTCTATAATCCATACAAATTCTCCAGCCTGTGACGGTTCTTGTTGAGATTAGTTCATTGTTATCATTCTTCATAACCGTCATGACACCCTTTTTAGGAATAAATTGAACTGGACTAACCCAGCTACTGTTAGAGATTGGGAAAATGATTTCCGCATCCAACCACTTTATCACTTCCTTCTTCACCACTTTCTTCATATTTGGGTTAAGCCTCCTCTGGTGTTACCTGGAAGGTTTGTGCCCCTCTTTCAGCAAAATCTTGTGCATGCAATATGCAGGGCTGATGCCCTTGATGTCTGTCATGGTCCACCCAATGAGAGTTTTGCACTCCTCTAGTACTTACAAAAGCTATTGAACCTACACATCTAACAAACCAGATGAGTAATAATAGGTTATGTGGAGTTGGGACTCAGAAAATCATACCTTAGGTGGGCTAGCAATGGTTTTACTTCCAGCTTAGGTGGTTCTTCAATGGATGGCTTTGCTGGAGGGGTCTCTCTCTTTTCTAAGTGTAAGGGCTCAAACTCTAGATTTCTATCCCAGAACCCTCTACCTTCCAATGCCAACACCCATTCCACCAAATCCTCACCATTCCCTTCATCTAAATTCATTAAACACGCAGCAAGGGGATCCTCAACCGTCAACACCTCATCATCAGACTCTACAATTACATCCACAACATTAATAAGAAAGCAATTGGCGAACTCACTTGGTTGCCTCATAGATTTCTGCACATTGAATATAATTTCTTCATCATTGAGCCTCATCTCGAGCGCCCCAGTCTCACAATCAATCAGAGCTTTCCCCGTGGCCAAGAATGGTTGTCCTAAGATTATAGGAATTTCTTCATCCATTTTGCATTCCAAGATAACAAAATGTGCAGGGAACATGAATTTTCCCACCTGAATAAGCAGATCATCAAGGATCCTGAATGGACGCTTCACAGTTCTGTCGGCTAGTTGCAACAACATAGAGATGGGTCTAGCTCTCCCAATGCCCAACCTCTTATAAATAACTAGGGGCATAAGATCGATGATGGCCCCTAAATCACAAAGTGACTTAGTAAAGGCGAAGTTCCCTATAGTGTATAGAATTGTAAAGCTACCTGGATCAGATAGCTTTTCAGCAACAAGTCTAGACACCACTGCACTACAGGTCTGAGTAAGTGTCACCGTGGCCAGGTCTTGGAAGTTAAACTTCCGAGACATCAAATCCTTCATCATTTTAGCATATCCATGCATCTCTTTTAAAGCTTCAATCAATGAAATGTTTACCTGGATTTGTTTGAGCATCTCAAAGAACTTTTTGTACTGCTCGTCCTTTTGGTGTTTGGCCAACCTCTATGGAAATGGTGAATGAGGTCTTTTCTTCCCAATCACTTGGATTTCTCTTTCTCAGCTACTGTTTCAACTATTGGCTCTTCAACTGGCTCAACTACTTTCTCGGTCTCCTGCTGCATGTTCTTTTCTTCAGGTGCGGGCTGGAGTGTCACCTCTATCAATACCGTAGACTTATCCAGCTCATTAGGCACTGGAATAAGTGTCTCAGCCTGTATGTTACCTTGAGCTCTCTCTTGCTCTACATTTGAATCCCTTCAAATACGAAGACTCACCGCCATCATCTGCTTTGGGCCTAGATCTTTTGATTGATTTGGGTATCTGCAGGTAATATCCCTTGAGGATGATTGTTCCGCAACATTAAAATCTGGCCCACTTTCACCTCAATATTTTTGATAGCCGCATCATGTGCATCCACCCTTTCATTTATCTTTGCATTGGACCCAATAACCTGCTGCATCATTGCTTCTAGTCTTGCAAACCCATCTTCTTATCTTCCACCATGCTATTGCTGAGGTGGATGGTACCTTTGTTGTTAATTGTTGTACCCATGTGTTCTAGGATACGGTGCCATATTGTTGGGGGGTCTCATACCTCCCATGTTTCTGGCGATATACTGTGTCTGAGGTGGCATGAACTGCTGCTGAGTCTGCTGACCCCAATTTTGATTTCCTTGTCTCTGACCCCCATAGTTAGCCACGTAGTTCATATCTTCGGGGTGCTGATGATGATGATCATGCTCTGCATTCCAAGGATTACCAATTGGCTCGCTAATGCACGATGCGCATAAGCCCCCATTGATAGTATCTACTGTATGTACATGTTACTTCTGCCCCGATTCCTCCACCTTTTTGGCGAGGATACTCATTTGTGTCAAGAGAGTCGCCATATTTTCAGCCATTGTATTAGAAGTATCAAGAGGCACTAAGTGAACCACTAGAATGATAGGCACATTCCTAGTTATCCATCCCGAATTTTGTGCCATTTTGTCAAGCAAATTCTGAACGTCTCTCCAAGTCTTGTTCAAGAACGCCCCACCAACTGAGGCATATACAATATTCTTCATGATGTCTGACAGCCCCATGTAAAACCGGTGTCCTAACATCTGTTCTGGAATACCGTGGTGAGGACACATAACCAACATTCCTTTAAACTTGCCTCATGTCTCATGTAGAGTCTCCATTGGTTTCTGCTTGAAGTTCACGATCTCATCAATTTGTTGAGCAATTTTGTTGGGCGGGTGTAACTTGTTGTGAAATTGCTTGACTAATTCATCCCACGTTTCTATTGAGTTTATGGGGAGTGAATTTAGCCAAACCTGAGCAGCTCACGTCACTGAGAATGGAAACAATAACAGCCTGATTGCTTCCGGAGTCACGTTGGGTTGCCTTTGAGTTTTGCATATAGATAAAAAATTCTGCAAGTGCTGCTGAGGGTCTTCTACGTGTGTCCCAGAAAAGAGTCATTTTGTTTTGCAACAAGTGTAGCATATTGTTTGTGATCTAGAACGATTCAGCTTGTATCGCGGGCACAATAATGGCAGTGGCCAGATTGTTAGTTGTGGGTTGTTACCAGTCATATAGTGCACCCTCAGGCACATAAGGCACCTCTTCCCTAGCATTTAAGTCATCTTGCTCATTCTTGACGTTTCCATTGGGATCATTCATGTCTCCCATGTCAATTTTGATTTTGAGTGTTTGTTGGGGTTGTTGAAGTCTTTTTTTGGCATGGTTCAATGCTCGAAATGTTTGCTCAGGGTCTAAGAGTCCTTCAAGTAGTTCTCCATTCCTCGTAGACTTTCTAGGCATACACCTGAGCAACCAAATCAACAACCGTCAAATTTTTAATGAAAAATTGGGTAGAAAGAAAACTAACTACAATAAAAATCTTCGTATTTCTGCAATGGTAATTGATAATTCCGTTAATTTCCCGGCAAGGGCGCCAAAATTTGATCACGCCCAACTATGCCTTATAAAAAGTACAATGCGAATGTTGCAAATATAACCTGAGTATTACGCCTAGGATCGAATCCACAGAGAATTAACCTATCAATAACTATCTTCAGACCCACCAACTCTTCAGAACCAGCTTCCCAAATATTAGATTCTTAATTTAATTTTTCTTTACCAACTACGTTTGCAAGTAACTAAACAGCTGTAAACTAAACTACCAAGGTTGTAAACAATAATGAGAATAAGCTAAGGCAATAATTTCCTCTATTGATGGAATCCATTTTGTTTATGCTCATACAAATTTAGCAACACATCTCTATCAATCATGAACACTCATCTTACCGTAATTCTCCCCCGAGTAATCACAGTAATTTACTATTGCACTCTCCTAAGATACACTAGCTTACTTTATTTAGCATAATTCATTTTAGATTACACCCAACGCTTTGTTATTCCTAATCCCACCTTTAAACTCGCAATTATATATTCTTCTTATAATTTAGGAGTGGTGTTGTTCAACAATAACCTAAATATGCACTCTTTTCCAAGTTATGCACAACAAATAGGCACAACTAATTGAGGATCCTGTCAATTAACTACAACAAATACAAAGTTGAATAAATAGAAATTAAACTAGCAATTTGTATTCACATAAACAAGAATTTCATATCCCAATAGGTTCCATCAAAATCTTATACAAAGGAATTAGCTACTCATGGCTATGGGAAAACAAACTATGATAGAATTCATCACAACTATCACTAAAAATCAAAGAAAAGAAGAAAGATGTTTGGAGTATTCTCTCACAATCATTTCCCATGCCAAGATACTCTAAAAATCAATGCATTCCTCTTTTGGGCGAAGTCTAGTATTTAAAATAGGGTTTAGGTCTAAAAATCCCGTCTTTTGCACTTTAATTCCTGAATTTTATCGAGCCTACCACGGTTCTGCCGTGGTCGCGGTAGAACCGCGTCCAAATACCCTCTCTGAATCTCAAATATCCTGCCCTCTCTTCTACCGCGGTCGCGGCAGAACCGCAACCAAACCTCTTCTCTGAATCTTCAGGGTTGGCAGGCGTGGTTCACTCGGAAATTTACACAGCTGGCCTCTTTTTCTCCAGTTTTTACTCCAAAAGTACTCCCTAGCCTTCCTTGGACATATATCACCTACAAATCATGAAAGCACTAATAAGAGCATTTTGTTATTACTTTTATCAGGAAGACTATACAAGAAGGTGATTATTTAAGGCGTGATTATAGTTAAATTCACCTATTATCGGTACTCTCGAGATTCAAGTAGTGATGTGGCCTGGTGAAAACAAAAATATATAAGTTGAATTCATAGTAAAGTGAAGATATTACTGAAAACATATAAGCGGTGGGAAAGGTATCTTAGAGAAAATTATCAATATATAATGTGTTATTGAGATAACATTATTCGAAAATTAGAAAATAACTGTCAAGTCAGCATGTAATCTGCTTCAAGCTAGGGCTTAGTCTAGAATGTATTCCAATTTGAGTAATTAAATTTATCAAATAAGATGCAGAATCAGAGCAAGAAAAGAAGAAAATACTTTGAAAAAATGGAGGACATAGAAGAATTTCATTCTCCCAAAAGTAAATTATCACACCATGTAATAAACCTTCCTTACTCTATGCAATTTGTGGTAAATTAATGGAAGTCGAAGTTTGGAAACAACAAATCCTGCATATTCTGATCTTATTCCTTCTTTCTCGTTTCCACAACAAGATATTAATTGATTCAAGAATACAAACAGTAATGGCAGAATTCCCACTTTCACAAAGTTATCCATCATTTACATCTAATTCTGTACAAGTCGCACATTAATGATTATAGTCTCGTTATCATTTTGTTAAAAGCTCGACCAAGCTTTTTAGCTATGTGTTTACCATAAAAGAGCAAAAGTACAGCAACAAAGCAACAAAGATGAAAACATTATTCTGCTCTATATTATATTCCTCATAGAAACCCAATGGCACAAATAAAGTATAACACTCAAAAGAAACTTTTGAAACTAATAGACCCTGAAATCCCATTGAACAAGCAGAGTCTCTACTTCACACTTAACTAAGTTAAAGAGAGGTCGTAGTTCGTGATATCACTTAGATCCGTGTATTATCTCTCTATATCGAACTTCAAATTATGAGCAGCTTAAAATTACAATGAAAAACTCGCCTTAAAGGTCGCAATAAAATTGGCCTCCTATAAGGTTCTTTGAGAGAACGAATAAGTAAACACCTGAAGGATTTGCATTCTGCACAATCCAAGGATGCTCAAGTACCTTTTTCAGGGGGATTCACTAAGTAGAACCCTTACAAGCATATAAATCCCACAAACATGAATAAAAAAGAACAAGTTAGCTCCGAGATTACGTGGTGTTGTATTTTAAAGTATATCAATGGATTAGAGAAGAATCTGAGTAATAAGGTCCTTAGTAGTTGATGAGACAATTTGTTTTGCAGAAAATTTGAGATCCACTTGCACAATTTGTGCACGTCCATAGAAAAACCTTGCCATTATACCTATCACTATTAAACTTCCATGCCATAACTAGCTAATGATGAAAGATTTGAAAATTGTAATGCTTGTGTAACGTGACGACCCGACCCATCGTCTTATGTATTACTGCTCCGTTTTCCCCGTCTATTACTTCTTCATACTTTGTTATCAGTGTTTGGTGTGTTAGAATTGATTTTGGTAGAAAATGAGATATTTAGTCTCTTTAAGGAAGGCTTGTTATGAAAAAGTCAACCGTAAGTTGACTTGTGAGTTAGAGGGCTCGGATGTGATTTTCGATGATTCAGTTAGCTTCGAGAGGTGATTTGGGACTTAGGAGAGCGATCAGAATTGTATTTGGAGGTCCGGTGTAGAATTAGGCTTGAATTGGCAAAGTTTAAATTTTGGCGGATTCCGGTTGATAGGTGAGATTTTGATCTGAGGGTCGGAATGGAATTCCGAGAGTTGCAGTAGCTTAGTTCGGTGATTTTGGATATGTCTGCAAATTTTCAGGTCATTCGAAAGTCGTTTGGTTGGGTTTTTGATCGAATGTGTATTTCGGAAGTTTTTAAAGAACTTAGGCTTGAATCCTATTAGAATTGATGATTTTTGTGTTGTTTGATGTGTTGTGATGATTAGAACAAGTTTGAATGATGTTATGGGATATGCTGGCATGTTTGGGTGAGGTCTCGAGGGCCTCGGGTGAGTTTCGGATGGTCAATCGGACCACTTTATGCCTTAAAATATAGCAGAAATTTTAGGTTGAGAGTTGCAGGAAATTTGTCTCTAGGATCACATAAGTGGCATTGCGATCGCATAAGAAGGTTTTGTGGGGCTGTGCGGTTGTGCATTGCATTCACACAGATGTGGCCGCGATCGCATTGTGTGCTTGGTCAGTGAATTGCGATCGCATGGTGGTTGATGAGTTCGCATAGAATTAAGTTAGAGTTGAGAATAATTTGTGCATTGTGATCACAGATGGTCGTTTGTGATCGCATACAAGGGCTTCAGACTTGGGCAGAATATTTTATATTATTCATTCACGATTTTGGGTCATTTTTCCTCCATTGTTGGACCTTTTGAGAGCTTTTTGAAGGAAAATGAAGAGGGATTCAAGGAGAATCGATTGAAGGTAATATTTTTAATCTTAAAACACGATTATATTGTGAAATTGGTCTAGAAATTCATGGAAATTAAGCCTAAAATTGATAAATTAGGGCTTGATTTTTTGATATTTCAAATTGGAATTTGATAGGTCATTTGAGCTCGAATATCGGAGTTCTTGGTATGTATGAACTTGTGGCGAGACGAAGAATCCGGTAATGTGAGTTTTGTAATTTTTTAGAAGCAGATCCGGGGCTCGGGTTTTGCTAGTTTCGAGATTTTTGTTATATTTTGATTGTTTTCGATTGTGTGTTGCCCCATTAGCATATTATGATATATTTTTCCTGATTTTTGGATAGATTTGACGCTCGTGGAGGCCGGTTTGAGGTGCAAAGGCGTCACAGGCTAGAGTTTTCGCCGGTTTGAGGTGGGTAGTACTTGTAAATGTGTCCTGAGGGTTTGAAACCCCGGACTTGCACATCATAGTGTTGTATTGTGGTGGCTTGCACGCCAGGTATGAGCGTGGGGTAGAGCACTGTTGGGGATGGTGACTTAGTCCGCCCCGGTTGTTGGTTTTTACCGCATATTTATAAATGATTTGTTGTAATCATTATGACTTGGGCTCATTGCCATACTTGGGGCTTACTGCCGATTATTTTGAACTCTTTATGAACTATCATCACTATTTTCCTCATTATTTGAAATATTATTTGAACTCAGTCCACGTGATTTACACTATTTCATGAACTCAACTATATTTTACTCAAACTTGGAGTTTTTAACTAATATCTGAACTATTGTTTGAGTTGAGTATTATTGTTTTACTGATGCCCGAGGGGCTTTTGACTATTTTGGACTGATTGAGGTCGAGGGCCATATGTGAGGGCATGAAGAGAGATGTGAGGAGGCTTTCAGGCCTCGAGTGTTATGTAAGAAGGCTTTCAGGCCTCGAGTGTTATGTGAGGAGTCTTTCAGACCTCGAGTGTTATGTGAGGAGGCTTTCAGGCCTCGAGTGTATTGTGAGCAGGCTTTCAGCCCTTGTTTTGATATTAATTGGTCAGGTAACAATGGCTGACCGGTCAGGTAACAATGACTGACCAAGATATCGTGCTTGGGCTATAGGAGTTCCTCCGGAGTCTGTACACACCCCCAGTGAGCGCCGTCGACGTTAAATGGATTGGACTGCATGCTACAGTAGGTACCGGAGTGTACTGTCACATGCATTGCATTGCATTCATGCATTGGTCTCTATTTGTACTATGTGGCATGATATTTAGCACTCATATATATATTATTGGCATACATGTATTTCTTGTCTTGTTGACCAGATACCCTGGTGTAAATTGCTAAAGGAGTATTGTGCCCGAGGGGCTGATTTGTGTGCGGATTGCAGTACTTGATATCGTTCATGTGCTTAACTGTTAATAAGGAAAGAAAGAGATGTTTTCAACAGAGGTTTTAAACTGAGCCCGATATTTTATAAGGATTTTCATGGAATTACTGTTTCTAAAAAAGGCGATTATGTACTTTATAGCATGATGTAGTGCTCTTACGTGATCTCTTTCCTCTCAGTATTATTTACTCTTATTACCACTGAGTTAGAAGTTCTCACTTTACTCCCTGCACCTTGAGTGCAGTTGCAGGCATTGTTGACCTGGTAGCGGGTTATTTGCAGGACCGAAGGCCTTATTATGGTAGTTGAGCAAGGTGGCCGGCAGCGTTCGCGGCACCGCATTCCTTCTTTGAATTCTAGTTTTATCTTGTATAGATATACTTTGTTGGCCCAATAGTAGTGTCCTTACTCATTAGATGCTCATGACTTGTGACACACCGGTCGGGTTGTATTGGGATAAAATTAATAGTTTTAAATGCCAATAAGTTGTATTTTCTATTCATTTATGTTTAATAGTTGATAAAGATAGGATTTGGGGTTGTTGGCTGGCCTTGTCTTCGTGAAAGGCGCCATCACGACCGGGTATGGAATTAGGATCGTGACATGTACACTATGTGTAATTTTATTCTGTCGCTTCATACTCATCCGTGCAGAATTTGAAAATTGGATCATGAACATTAGTTGTAGCATGCATGAAAGAATTCACAATTTTTCTAAAAGGAAGACTTGTGTATAAAATGTAATGTACTACCATTTCTTCTAAAATCTTCTTCCTTTTTTATGTTTCCTATTTAAGTTTCTCGTTAAACTTTTAGTTTACATTTGGAAGAAAAGTTTACCTTTTATATGTGTCTGAGTGTTCTTTTGCTTCAAATGGAGGCATCCCGTACAGAAATTCAAAGCATAGGATACCAGGGCTCCAAATGTTTGCACTTGATCATGCTCCACACTTTCCACTGTAAGTTCTACCACCAACATATCACAAAACATATAAAAGCAGTTAAAAATTTGCTAAGCTAAAATTTTATACATGTCATGTGAAGGTAAAAGAAAGTTAACATAAAAGAAAATACAAAGCCATGCTAATACAGTAACTTTTATATAAAACTTCCAACATATATCGTTTGACATGAACCATGCTAATGTAACTTCTTGCACATAACACGTACTCTAGGCTGCCACACATAGTATTTTAAGATAAGTTATCAGTTGCCCATTCAAAGGATTCAATTCTCCTTCTTTTGAAGATCATCTCTTTAAAATGCAAAATATCAAGAATACTCTGCTGAAAAAAGTATATGGTTAGGCACGAAGATAAACATTTCTTCAATAATTTCTGCCGTTATAAAATACTCTGCGAATGCAAAGCAGAATATGTCACCTTTCATTGAAGCTCGCAAGATACTACTTTATTTATATTTTTGTAGTGAAATTCGATACCCATCCAGCCATATCCCTCAAGAATGACTTTACAAATTGTACAAAAATACATTAGATGAGGGTCACCTAATACCCAAAAAAATATGAAGAAATCATATAATTATTATTGAGTTATAAAACTGCAAACATAACACAATTTTACAGCTGGTAGAAATGACTAAAAACGAACTAATTAAATATTGATATATATAATCACAGAAGAGTAATAATTTTGCAAAATAAATTGCAAAGAAGATTTAGTAAGTCTAACAAAGATAAAATTGTAAAGTCAGTTAAAGATGTTGCAAAGCAAAATGGTTATATGCAGAAGTTGTAGTTAATATGTTAGTTGTTATCTGATTTGAAGGACCAGTATGATTGTATAAGATAAAAATTAACGGGTCATTTTGACAATTTTCACTTACCCAAGCCCTTGGATATAAATCATTTGCCTATTCCTTTTCCCTAGAAGTTCAACCACAGACCCCATGTGTTCCTCAGGACTTCAACAGTAGCAATCTGCAAAAAATGAAATATGGAAGTCAAGACTAAGGAGAGCCCTAATCAGGAGATGAAACACTTAGATACCATATTCACATGATGTTTTTTTATTAGCCAAAGTTAACTGGTTTAAGAGGTCTCTATAATTGTAATTTCTGTTGGGCAATTTCACAAACACCGTGAAAGTCCAAATGCAGTATGTAAAATAACAACCTAAAGGCCATTCTTATTGCGCTTTGACAAAATTGAAACATATAAAAATTAGGGGTCGTTTGGTAGGACGTATTAGAAGATATAATCCAAGCATTAGCTTTATGCATTATTAATACTTTGTTTGGTTCATCAGCTCTTGAATTACATAACTTTTTAAAGATTTAATAAATAATATTAAATAATACATTTGAGTTACAAAATAAAATTTAAAAAATATAAGCTCTTGAAATGACAAATATTGATCGTATTTAGTTAAAAAATAACGGGTGACCTAGCTAAGCATGGAAACAATTAAGATAATTTTAAAAGCTTAATGATCTATCAAGTATCTGCCTCTTTTATGTTAACATTGTATGAAAATGATTATTTTAGGTACTGTATATTTTAAACAGGTCAACTAAAAAAATTACGACAGATAAATTATGTAGCTAAGTAAACTCTATCGCTTAACAAAAAATAACAAAAAATTATCAAAAACCATATCCAATTCAAGGGTATCTTCTAAATAACATGATCACTAAGACGTTATATAAAATTTAACAAATTTAATTTGTATTTGAAAATTAGATAGAAGTAGAAGTGATTAAAAAAGATGTAGGAAAACAAGAATAAGTAGTCGTAAATACTAGGCCTACTAACAAAATGTGACGACCCAAAGGGTCATCACTTGTTTTATTATTTATTTCGAGCTTCTGAGATCTTGAAAACCTCATTTATAGTTGCCTCAATTTGCGTGCACAGTTCGTGAGCGAAGTTGGAAAATTTTTATGTTGAAATATGTGAAAAATGTGAAAAATTTGAAGAATTTTGATATTAATATTGATATGGTTGACTTTGGTCAACATTTTTTGTAAACGGACCCGGACCCGTAATTTGACGATCTCAGAAAATCTGTAGAAAAATATGGAACTTGGGCGTATGCCCGGAATTGAAATCCGAGATCTAGAACCTCGGTAAAAGAATTTTTCTGTTAAATTGTTTTCTGAAAATGTTTAAGGAAAATAAATCTGAAATTTGATTGAAAAGTGGTGATATCGGGCTCGTATTTTGGTTCCGACGCCCAGAACGGGTCATATATTTTGGTTAAGGGCTTCTTGTAAAGTTTGGTTAAAAACGGACGTCGTTTGACGTGTTTTGGCTTTAAATTGGAAATTTTGGAAGTTATGAAATTTTGAAAGAATTCTTGAGTTTTTAGGCTCAATTCATTGATTTTGGTGTTATTTTGGCGATTTGATCGCGCGAGCAAGTTCGTATGATGTTTTTGAGTCAGTGTATATGACTGGTTTGAATCCCCGAGGGCTCGGGTGAGTTTCGGATAGGCATCGGGATGGTTTTGAACTTAGAAAATTGCAGAAAAATCTGCAGCAGGCATTTCTTCATCGCGTTCGCGATGTCTTGGTCGCGTTCGCGATGCACATTTCATTCCTTCATCGCGTTCGCATCATGTTGGTCGCGTTCGCGATGCCCAGCATTTTCCATTCCTCGCGATCACGCCCTCCTTCTCGCGTTCGCGTAGCGTAAATTGAACCAGCCATATTTTCCTCTTCGCGTTCGCGTGGCTTAGCCCGCGTTCGCGTAGGCCAACCTGTAAGCCCCCAGAATTTCCTCTTCGCGTTCGCGACTAGCCCCACACGAACGCGATGTGTAATATTTTTCTTCATCCCGAACGCGATCGGGGTGTCGCGAACGCGATGAACAAAGTGCTGCCCAGTGATTTTAAGTTCTGAAAACAGAACAGAAACGGGATAAAAATCCCATTTCTGTTCAACTCTCTTCTCCACAGCTCCTTGGGCGATTTTTGAGCGATTCTTCAGCAAACTTCTTGGGTAAGTTATTCTTAACTTGTTTTCTTCATTTTTCATCAATATTATTTGAATTCCTAAGCCAAAATAGGTGTAAATGGGTAGAAAAACTAGAGAATTGAGTATAGTAAGGGTTTCCAAAGAAATTGCAATCTAGACTTCGTTTTGGAGTCGAGCTTAAGAATAAATTGTATATTTGAACTTGTGGATGATTGGGTGAATTTATTTTGGTTCGAAACTCGAGTTTCCATTATGTGGGCCCGAGGTCAATTTTTACTATTCCGGGCAGAATGTTGTAAAAATTATAATTGGCCATATGAATTAGTTTGTTGAGTAGTATTGATGATATTAAATTAATTGTGTATAGATACGATTAGATTGGAGCCAAATTCGAAAGGAAAAGGCATTGCTACAGATTGAATTATTCGTAAACTTTCGAGGAAAGTGTTTGTTCTATCCTAGCTTGAAGGAATAGGAATTTAGTTATGTATGAATTGTTGATTAAGAGTTATCGGTGTCACACCGGTAACAGAGATAAATTGTTGATTTATTATCAATTATTGGTTCAAAACCGGTAATTATAAATTATGTTGAAGCAAAGATTATTAGTTCAAACCAGTAATACTTTTATACACTTACTGTGGATCAGAGATTATTGGTTAAATGCCGGTAATATATATATATATATATATATATATATATATTAATTAATTGGGATCGTATGGCACGCCGACCACAAAGTGATTTAAATCTTGGCATTGGCCATAGTTGCCGGTAGCCTATTGATACATTTGGGAGCGGGTGGTACGCCTACCACAAGGTATAACTTATTGTTACATTTGGGAGCGGGTGGTACGCCTACCACAAGATATGAAATGAAAAATGAATTGAGACATGAAAGTAAGATTTGTTCCGTTGATTAGATTACTCTGGATATTATGAATTATTGATTATTATTTTAGAGCGGATTCTTTCCTTATAAACGTTCGATAACGTTTTCCTGCGGTTTGTATATGTATATATTGCAACTGTACAGGTTTATGTGGGTGTCTGGTCCTAGCCTCATCACTACTTCGCCGGGATAAGCCAGGCACTAACCAGCACATGGGGTCGGTTGTGCTGATACTATACTCTGCGCTCTTTTTGTGCAGATACATGTTACAAATAGCAGCAGCGGCAGTAGCACGATTGTGGATATTCCGACTACTAAGACTACGACGTAGCCTTGCAGGCGTCCGCAGGACCCGTTGTCTCTTCTATCTATGTATTTCATTCTGTTGTCTCATGTATTCGAGATAAACAGCTTATACTTCTTTCAAACAATTGTGTGTATTATTCTTAGACTTTCGTGAGTATTGTGATACCAGTCTTGGGTAGTGTATCATGTTTGGGTTACTGTATCATATTTGATAAAATTGACTAAGTCTTCTGCTAAGTTTAATTATTCCGCAGTAATTATATGTTTTTAATTTAAAGTCTTAAGAAAAGTTTGGTAACTAATGAAAATGTAAGTAATAGTTGGCTTGCCTAGCTTCCATTAGTAGGCGCCATCATGACTCCCGATGGTGGGAAATCTGGGTCGTGACAAGTTGGTATCAGAGCACTAGGTTGCACAGGTCTCACAACTCACGAACAACCTTAGTAGAGTCTAAGGGATCAGTACGGAGACGTCTGTATTTATCCCCCAGAGGCTACAGAGTTAGGAAAATATTCCCTTTATTCTTTCCAGTCGTGCGACTTGATATTTCAAATGTTAATTGAACTTCTACTCTGTTCTTCCACAGATGGCAAGAACACGTGCATCCTCATCTACTGACCAGCAGCCCGAGGTCCCAGCAGCGGCAGCTCCCGCTAGGAGCAGAGGTCGAGGTCGAGGACGTCCTAGAGGCCAAGGTAGGGGCAGAGCTCAGCCCCAAGCAGCAGCACAAGTGGCAGAACCTCAGGCTCATGTCGAGGAGGAGGTTCCAGTCCCAGCAGCTCCAGTAGGCCCAGGAGGGGTTATGTTTTCACCGGATCTTCAGGATGCTTTGGTCCGGATAGCAGGTTTTGTGGACAATATCACCAGAGCGGGTTTGCTACTAGTAGCACCGACCACTTCTCAGCCGTGGAGGAGGTAATCGGACTCGCTACACGCACTCCGAGCCGGTAATTCCCGTGCTCGGGTTCCTATGATTCGACCCAATTGAGGCGACTCAACTTGTTATCGTGACTCGAGCTAACGATGGTGCGGCTATGTCCCGTCGACGCGTTATGGAGATTGGAAAGGTTTACCAAGTTTGTTCACTACCACATTCGGTGGCACTCCTTCGGATGATCCACATGATTTCCTATATAGCCGCCACGAGGTTCTCCGTACTATGGGCATCGTGGAGACTAATGGTGTGGACTTTGCTACTTTTCGATTATCTGGTTCTGCCAAGACTTGGTGGAGGGATTATTGTCTATCCAGGTCAGCGGGATCATCATCTTTGACTTGTGTTCTTGGAAAAGTTCCTTCCAACAACTCAGCGGGAGGCTCTACGCAAGCAATTTGAGCGTCTTCATCAGGGTTCTATGTCTGTCACACAGTACGAGACTAGGTTCGTGGACCCGGCTCGTCATGCTATTATCATACTTCCCACAGATAGGGAAAGGGTGAGAAGGTTTATTGATGGCTTGAATCATCCAATTCGACTACAGATGGCCTTGGGGGCACGAAGTGAAATCACTTTTCAGGAGGCGGCTAATGCAGCCTGCCGGATCGAGATGGCTCTGTCACAGGGAGCAAGACATGGATCAGATAAGAGATCTCGTAATTCGGGTAGATTCAGTGGTACCTCGTCTGGAGATAGAGATTTTCATGATAGAGGCCATCCTCCTAGGCCTTATCAGTCAGCTCTTCAGGTTTCTCACGATGCTTTTGGTGATCGTAATTCTCAGCCACGCTACTCTGATCAGCAGCCTATCACTGCACCACCACTTTGCTATTTTCAGTAGCCGAGGGCTTGTTTTACGTGTGGTGATCTTAGGCACATAGCAAAGTATTGCCCTCGAGCTTCTGACAGATCTCAGCAGCAGGGTTCTCATGCCATAGTTCAGGCCCCAGTTCCCCCACAGCCTGCCCAGCCAGCTAGAGGCGAAGGTAGAGGACATAGAGGTGGAGGTAAAGGTCATAGAGGTAGAGCTCAGACCGATAGAGGTAGAGACCAGCCAACAACCGATCGTCCTAGATATACTGCTCCGTGTGGTGGGGCACAGCCCCGATGTTATGCACTTCCCGCCAGACCAGAGGCTGAGTCTTCTGATGCCATCATTACATGTATTATTTTGGTTTGTGATAGAAAGGCATCAGCATTATTTGACCCCGGGTCTACATATTCGTACGTGTCCTCCTATTTTGCACCGTACTTGATTCAGCCTAGTGATCCACTGGGTGTTCCTGTTCATGTGTCTACACTAGTAGGCGATTCTATTGTGGCTGATCGAGTTCATCGGTCATGTATTATAGTAATTGAGGGTCTCGAGACCCGTGCTGATTTATTGCTCCTAAATATGGTGGACTTTGATATATATTAGGCATGGACTGACTATCTCCATATCATGCTATTTTAGATTGCCATGCCAAGACTGTGACTTTAGCTCTGCCGAATTTTCCTCGTATAGAGTGGAAAGGAATTTTAGGTCATACTAGTCGCAATGTTATTTCTTATGTTAAGGCTCAGCGTATGGTTGGGAAGGGATGCTTGGCTTATTTGGCCTATGTCCGTGATTCTAGTGCTGAGGTTCCTTCTATTGACTCTGTGCCTGTGGTTCGCGAATTTCCTGAAGTATTTCCTTCAGACTTACCAGGTATGCCGCCCGATAGGGACATTGATTTTTGCATTGACTTGGCTCCAAGCACTCAGCCTATTTCCATTCCCCCATATCGTATGGTTCCGCCAGAGTTAAAAGAATTTAAGGAGCAGTCGCAGGATTTACTTGAAAAGGGTTTCATTAGACCCAGTGTTTCGCCTTGGGGTGCACCAGTATTATTTGTAAAGAAGAAAGATGGTTCGATGAGAATGTGCATTGACTATCGACAGTTAAACAAGGTGACTATCAAAAATAAATATCCACTTCCGCGAATTGATGATTTATTTGACCGGCTTCAGGGTGCCAAGGTATTTTCGAAGATAGATTTGAGATCTGGCTATCACCAGCTGAAGATTAGGGCATCTGATGTCCCTAAGACAGTGTTCCGCACTCGGTACGGACATTATGAATTTCCGGTCATGTCTTTTGGGTTGACAAATGCCCCAGCAGCTTTTATGGAATTGATGAATTGGGTGTTCCGGCCTTATTTAGACTTGTTTGTAATAGTCTTCATTGATGACATATTAATATATTCCCGCGGTCAGGAGGAGCATGCGCAACATCTCAGAGTGGCCTTGCAGACTCTGAGAGATAGCCAACTATATGCAAAATTTTCAAAGTGTGAATTTTGGCTAAGTTCAGTTGCATTCCTAGGTCATATTGTGACGGCAGCAGGTATTCAGGTTGATCCGAAGAAGATTGAGGCAGTCAAGAATTGGCCTAGACCGACATCAGCCACAAAGATTCGGAGTTTCTTGGGATTAGCGAATTATTATCGCCGATTCATAGAGGGGTTTTCATTTATTGCAATCCCACTGACTAGATTGACATAGAAAGGTGTTCAATTTGAATGGTCCGATGAATGTGAGGCGAGCTTTAAAAACTCAAGACAGCCTTGACCACAGCACCGGTATTGGTTTTACCTACAGGTACGGGACCTTATACTGTTTATTGTGATGCTTCCCGTATTGGGCTTGGTGCAGTTTTAATGAAGGATGGCAATATTATTGCCTATGCTTCGAGGCGTTTGAAGATTTATGAAAAGAACTATCCAGTGCATGATCTAGAATTGGCGGCTATTATTCACGCATTGAAGATCTGGAGGCATTATTTGTATGGTGTAGCATGCGAAGTATACACCGATCATAAGAGTCTTCAGTATTTGTTTAAACAGAAAGAGTTGAATTTGAGGCAGATAAGGTGGCTAGAATTGCTAAAAGATTATGATGTCACCATTTTATATCATCCGGGAAAAGCAAACGTGGTGGCCGACGCTTTGAGTAGGAAGTCAGCCAGTATGGGCAGTCTTGCTTATATTCCAGTCAATCGGAGACCACTTGCTTTGGATGTTCAGTCCTTGGCCAACCGATTTGTGAGGTTGGATATTTCTGAGCCTAGTCGAGTACTAGCTTACACGATCGCTCGCTCTTCATTATTGGAGCATATCCGCGATCAACAATATAATGATTCTTATTTATGTGACCTTAGAGATACGGTTCAGCGAGGAGGTGCTAAACAGGTTACCTTAGATGCTGATAGGATCCTAAGGATGCAAGGGCGCATTTGTGTGCCAAATGTTGATGGGCTTAGGGAATTGATTCTAGAAGAAGCTCACAGTTCGCGGTATTCTATTCATCCAGGCGCAGCGAAAATGTATCAAGATTTGCGGCAACATTATTGGTGGTGCAGAATGAAAAAGGATATTGTGGCATATGTGGCATGGTGTCTTAATTGTCAGCAGGTTAAGTATGAACATTAGAGACCTGGCGGTTTATTTCAGAGAATTGAACTTCCTAAATGGAAGTGGGAGCGAATCACTATGGATTTCGTTTCTGGACTTTCGAAGACTCGGAAGAAGTTTGATGTTGTTTGGGTGATTGTTGATAGGCCGACCAAGTCAGCTCATTTTGTTCCTATTGCCACTACCTATTCATCCGAGAGGCTAGCTGGGATTTATATCAGGGAGATCGTTCGCCTTCATGGCGTGCCAATCTCTATTATTTCAGATCGAGGTGCACAGTTTACCTCACATTTCTGGAATGCGGTTCAACGAGAGTTGGGCACGCAAGTTCGGCTAAGTATAGCCTTTCATCCCCAAACGGATGGTCAGTCCGAGAGGACTATTCAGATACTGGAAGATATGCTACGGGTGTGTGTTATTTATTTTGGAGGTTCGTGGGATCAATTCCTCCCTTTGGCAGAGTTTTCTTATAATAATAGTTATCAATCGAGCATCCAGATGGCTCCTTATGAAGCCTTGTATGGTAGGCGGTGTCGTTCTCCGGTTGGATGGTTTGAACCGGAGAAGCTCGGTTATTGGGCACGGATTTAGTATATGAGGCCTTAGATAAGTTCAAGATCATTCAAGATAGGCTTCGCACAGCTCAGTCTAGGCAAAAGAGCTATGCAGATCGCAAGGTTCGAAATATAGCTTTCATGGTTGGGGAGCGAGTATTGCTCCGAGTGTTGCCTATGAAGGGCGTGATGAGATTTGGAAAGAAGGGCAAACTTAGCCCTAGGTTTATCGGCCCATTCGAGATTCTTGATCGTGTGGGAAAGGTGGCATATAAACTTGCTTTGCCACCTAGCTTATCAGCTGTGCATCCAGTGTTTCATGTATCCATGCTTCAAAAATATCACGGTGATCCATCGCACGTGTTAGATTTCAGCACTGTCCAATTGGACAAAGATCTGTCCTATGAGGAGGAGCCGGTAGCTATTCTAGATCGGCAGGTTCGATAGTTGAGGTCGAAGAGTTTACCTTCTGTATGAGTTCAGTGGAGGGGTCAGCCTCCTGAGGCATCGACCTGGGAGTCCGAGTCTGACATGCGGAGCCGATATCCTCATCTATTCCTTGACTCAGGTACTTCTTTCTTTTGTCCGTTCGAGGACGAACGGTTATTTTAGAGGTGGAGAATGTGACGACCCAAAGGGTCATCACTTGTTCTATTAATCATTCCGAGCTTCTGAGGTCTTGAAAATCTCATTTATAGTTGCCTTGATTTGCGTGCACAATTCGCGCGCGAAGCTGGAAAATTTTTATGTTGAAATATGTGAAATATGTGAAAAATTTGAAGAATTTTGATATTAATATTGATATAGTTGACTTTGGTCAATATTTTTGGAAAACGGACCCAGACCCGTAATTTGACGTTCTCAGAAAATCCGTAGAAAAATACGAAACTTGGTCGTATGCCCGGAATTAAAATCCGAGGTCTAGAACCCCGGTAAAAGAATTTTTCTGCTAAATTGTTTTCTGAAAATGTTTAAGAAAAATGAAACTGAAATTTGATTGAAAAGTGGTGATATCGGGCTCGTATTTTGGTTCCGACGCCCGGTACAGGTCATATATGTTGGTTAAGCGCTTCCTGTAAAGTTTGGTTGAAAACGGACGTCGTTTGACGTGTTTTCGCTTTAAATTGGAAATTTTTGAAGTTATGAAATTTTCAAAGAATTCTTGAGTTTTTAGGCTCAATTCATTGATTTTGGTGTTATTTTGGCGATTTGATCGCGCGAGCAGGTTCGTATGAAGTTTTTGAGTCAGTGTATATGACTGGTTTGAATCCCCGAGGGCTCGGGTGAGTTTCGGATAGGCATCGGGATGGTTTTGAACTTAGAAAATCGCAGAAAAATCTGCAGCAGGCATTTCTTCATCACGTTCGCGATGTCTTGGTCGCGTTCGCGATGCACATTTCATTCCTTCATCGCGTTCGCGTCTTGTTGGTCGCGTTCGCGATGCCCAGCATTTTCCTTTCCTTGCAATCGCAGCCTTCTTCTCGCGTTCGCGTAGCGTAAATTGAACCAGCCATATTTTCCTCTACGCGTTCGCGTGGCTTAGCCCGTGTTCGCGTAGGCCAACCTGTAAGCCCCCAGAATTTCCTCTTCGCGTTCGTGACTAGCCCCACACGAACGCGATGTGTAATATTTTTCTTCATCACGAACGCGACCGGGGTGTCGCGAACGCGATGAACAAAGTGCTGCCCGGTGATTTTAAGTTCTGAAAACAGAACAGAAACGGGATAAAAATCCCATTTCTGTTCAACTCTCTTCTCCACAGCTCCTTGGGCGATTTTTGAGCGATTCTTCATCAAACTTCTTGGGTAAGTGATTCTTAACTCGTTTTTTTCATTTTCGATCAATATTATTTGAATTCCTAAGCCTAAATAGATGTAAATGGGTAGAAAAACTAGAGAATTGAGTATAGTAAGGGTTTTCAAAGAAATTGCGATCTAGACTTCGTTTTGGAGTCGAGCTTAAGAACAAATTGTATATTTGAACTTGTGGATGATTGGGTGAATTTATTTTGGTTTGAAACTCGAGTTTCGATTATGTGGGCTTGAGGTCGATTTTTACTATTCCGAGCAGAATGTTGTAAAAATTATAATTGGCCATATAAATTAGTTTGTTAAGTAGTATTGATGATATTAAATCAATTGTGTATAGATACGATTGGATTGGAGCCAAATTCGAAAGGAAAAGGCATTGCTACGGATTGAATTGTTTGTAAACTTTCGAGGTAAGTGTTTGTTCTATCCTAGCTTGAAGGAATAGGAATTTAGTTATGTATAAATTGTTGATTAAGAGTTATTCGTGTCACACCGGTAACGAAGGTAAATTGTTGATTTATTATCAATTATTGGTTCAAAACCGGTAATTATAAATATTGTTGAAGCAAAGATTATTGGTTCAAACCGGTAATACTTTTATACACTTACTATGGATCAGAGATTATTGGTTAAATGCCGGTAATAGATATATTAATGAATTGGGATCGTATTGCGCGCCGACACTTATATATTAATGAATTGGGATTGTGTGACGCGCTGACCACTCATATATAAGAAATTGGATCATGTGGAACGCCGACCACAAAGTGATTTAAATCTTGGCATTGGCTATAGTTGCCGGTAGCCTGTTGATACATTTGGGAGCGGGTGGTACGCCTACCACAATGTATAACTTATTGTTATATTTGGGAGCGGGTGGTACGCCTACCACAAGATATGAAATGAAAAATGAATTGAGACATGAAAGTAAGATTTGTTCCATTGATTAGATTACTCTGGATATTATGAGTTATTGACTGTTATTTCAGAGCAGATTCTTTTCTTATAAACGTTCGATAACGTTTTCTGCTGTTGTATATGTATATATATTTCAACTGTACAGGTTTATGTGGGTGACTGGCCTTAGTCTCGTCACTATTTCGCCGGGATAGGCCAGGCACTTACCAGCACATGGGGTCGATTGTGCTGATACTACACTCTGCGCTCTTTTTGCGCACATATAGGTTACGGACAGCAGCAGCGGCAGTAGCACGATTGTGGATATTCCGACTACTGAGACTACGAGGTAGCCTTGCAGGCGTCCGCAAGACCCGTTGTCTCTTCTATCTATGTATTTCATTCTGTTGTCTCATGTATTCGAGATAAACAGCTTATACAATTATGTGTATTATTCTTAGAAGTTCGTGAGTATTGTGACACCAATCTTGGGTAGTGTATCATGTTTGGGTTTCTGTATCATATTTGATAAAATTGACTAAGTCTTCCGCTAAGTTTAATTATTCCGCTGTAATTATATGTTTTTAATTTAAAGTCTTAAGAAGAGTTTGGTAACTAATGAAAATGTAAGTAATAGTTGGCTTGCCTAGCTTCCACTAGTAGGCGCCATCATGACCCCCGATGGTAGAAAATCCGGGTCGTGACACAAAATTTTGTAAGAAATCGTAGAGGGAAATATTTAAATAATGATAGTTAATTACTAAAAGTTAATGTGGTAATTGAATTCGGATGTCTTTATTAAAAGCTTCTAAATTAGTTAAATTATATTGTTCTTATGCCTTTTTGAAATATTGAAATTGTATTCAAATAAGAAAATATTTTTAAAATATTGAAACTGTTTTTAAATAAGGAAATGTTTGATAGTAAAAATTATTAGTTAACTTTGAAGTTTTAAATATTAGAGAAATAATAAAATGACTATTTTGTCTAGTGTGAAGGGTAAAACGGCTAACGACATTTCTCTAAGGGCCTTTGTACTTTTAATAAAATATAGATATAGATTGGAGGAGTAGTAAGATTTGATTATAAAGGTAGAATTGGAACTCGCAAGGAGCACTCGTAAAATGTCCCTGGCCTTATGTGTGGGGCCTAGCTCTGTGAGACTTACGCATCAGTCATCGAGGCTTATGGCCCAAACACCCCCAACGCTCAGCGTACTGGGCTCCCTTAATAAAACTTTATGCAATTGTATGTAACTAACCTTGTAAATCTTCAAATTTTCTTAATAAATCGTTGACTATTCAAAATAACTCTCTTCTTAATCATAAATCATTAAGTTGAGAGTATTTTATGTCATAATTAAAATAAAAATTATTGCACATT
The DNA here is from genome assembly GCA_032618575.1 of Nicotiana noctiflora. NCBI lineage: Eukaryota > Viridiplantae > Streptophyta > Magnoliopsida > Solanales > Solanaceae > Nicotiana > Nicotiana noctiflora. The sequence goes on along the minus strand of JASVEL010012233.1, from coordinate 90,243 downwards.
ATCTACTAATACTGTTATGATAGTTAATTTTAAATAATCTTTCATTTAAAAAGTATTTGTTTATTAACATTTGTTATATCTTTACTATATAATAGTCCATAAGTTTTTTTCTAAATATTATTTTTTCACATTTACGAGATAATACTGATTAATTTAATAGCTCAATATTAGCTAGTAACTATTTACAAATAATTAGTTATCATGGTATTGTATAGTGAATGTATCACTTTATTAACTTATTGAAACTTAAAAATAAATGATGCTAGAAAAACATATTAAAATCGTGAATTATATTTTTATATAAATTCTCTTTCAAATAGAAATCATATTAAATAAAATGAGTACTTTAAAAAAAATATCTAATTATAATATTGAATTTTTTTTCAAGATTCATTACTCCTTAAGAGATACATATAAGGTTTTGTATCTAATACATTACTTTTGATGTTTGAGGTGTAATGTCATTGCAGCTAATTTGCATATTACGATGTATGTCATACTTTTCGTATTATTCATAGTTGAATTATACTTTATAAATATTTTAAATAGATTATTTATTCTTTTGTGGAGTGTTTTTCAGTACCTTCAAAGGCAGAAAGACTTCAGAAATTTGAATCTAGATATATTTTTTGTTGTTGGATTTATTTTTTTAATTCAAGAAAAACACGAAAATAAAGTTTTATAAATATCTACTTATGAAATTATCAGTTTGTAAGCGATGTTCTTGTGTAGTTTAATTCTCATATTTCTCATCCATCACTCTTTGAGATAAGTTTAAGTTCCTTTTTTTGTGCGAATAAGTTGAAGTATTACTAGTATTTTTCTCTTCTTTAGAAGAGAAAAACTTTCGACATGTGTGCTTCAGTTCTTTTCAACAAAGCTTGAGGGCATTTAAGCCATTTCACATGACCTACATACGTGCCTTTTAACCGCTCCTCATATACTACGTGTCACTTTTCTCATATTCCCAAACCTTTCTTCTCTCATCTCTATCGCTGAAGTGCTTCAAATCTCTCTCGTAAGTGGTGAATTTACAAATTTAAATTTCTAAAGCATCTTTTAATTGAATTTATGAAAAGAAAGTAGAAACTTTGAGGTTATTCCCACATGTATGTTTTTTTCTTCTCTTTCAATATATGTATCCCCTTAGCAAAACAGACACAAGAAAAAGCATCAGAGAAGCGATCCATCACAAGATCAGTTCGAAATCAGGTAAAAATTTTATTCTGAATTTCAGATTTGAGTTTGATTCAAATTTATTTTGCTCGATTATTGCTTTGTATCAGCTTTACTCTTTAGTTTCTAGCTTTTAATCCATTCTCTTCGGTTTTGACATGTGTTGGGCTGTTCTTTCTCAAATCTCTTGAACTTTCAGGTAAATTTCTTACTCTTTAATATCAGTTTTGTTGTTTTCTATGTAATGTTTCTCCTTTTTTGCCCTAATTTTTTTCAACCCACAGAAGATACAAAAATTTCTGAGTTAGGGTTTTGATGGATGAAAATTGGGGGAATGGTTTTTCTAACAGACACTATTGTGTGCGTAACCTTCTATCCCTGTTGGGAATGGAGTTGGTGTAGGTGTCAGGAGATAATCATGGTACAAAAGATTTAATAAGTTAGTTGAATTCCACTGTCACAAGATATTTAATTGTTAATGGTTAGTGTGAAATCTGTGGAGTCATGAAGAAGATGGGAAACTGCTAACTTTACTAGAGGAAGTGATATTATTTTATGTCAAGACTATAGTATCATGTCTGTTCTCGGTCTTAAGCTTGATTTTCACTGCTACATCATGTACAATACTTGCTGTGTGTTTGGATCCAATGGAGAATTAAAGGCTAAGCACAGGAAAGTAAGTTCTTTTGGTTAACTGGAATCAGGAAGCTCCATTATGGAAGATGAAAATGGAAATGTAATTTTCGTTGTGTGTTTCTGCAGATACATTTGTTTGATATAGGTAAGCTATTACCATGAGATGTTCACTTTAAGGAATCAGATAGTTTTCAGCAGGAGAGAAGCCTACCGTCGTTGAAACAGGTAAGCAACAGCTTCTTGCTTTATCTGTTGAGGCAGAGCTAGGATTTCAACTTTGTAGGTTCTAAATTTTGAAACGGCAACTGCAAGTGCTACAAACTGAGTTCTAAATTCAGTGTTTGTATATACTTGATGAACTTTTTATTGCAAATATACTCTTTAAGCAAAAGTTATTGGGTTAGACTGAACTTGAATACGAACTTCTAGCTCCGCCCTTGAACATTGTAAGACATCTTTCAGAAGTCTTCCATTCTTTATTAGGGGAAGTGAACTTTGGTTATACTGCAGATTTTGGTTGCATTGGCATAGTAATTTGTCATGATCTTCGTTTCCCTGAGCTCGCGATTCTGTATAGAGCAAGAGGTAATGATAATATTGATATTTAAACTAGTGTTTAGTCTTGTTAGGCTATGTAATCCATCATTCATGTTTACTAGAAACTTGTTGCTGATGACAATCAGGTGCTCATTTAATTTGTTATCTGCTACTGCTGAGGCAGAAAGGGCAGCTAGAGATGCGGAGAAGGCTGAAGTAGAGGCAGAAGATGCACAGTGCTTTGCTGAAGCAGCATTGAAGGCATTTGAATCCTCGAACTGTCCGTGTGTGGTAAGCTTATCTTCTAAGTTACCTTTTAATTAATGTACACTAAATGTTAATAAAAGGTGATCGAGCAACTTTAGTTCCATCTTAAGCAAAGAGTCAACCAACTATGCCTTAAATTTCAAATTACTCGGCGTTGGTATATAACATTACCGTCCATGGGGATCGAACCATGACCACAATTTTAGTTCAAGCTAAAATGTAAGACCAATTTTCAATGAGTGTTCATTTAAAGCTAAAATGTAAGACCAAGCTTTTGAACTGTACTTCGTTGATGATGCAACACAGTTGGTTCTTAAGTCTAAATAAGGGTAGATTCTAAATTCCATTTTATTGTTCTCTTCATTTCTGTCACGACCCAAACCCTGATCGTGATGGCGCCCAACACAATGCTAGGCAAGCCCGACCATATTATCCCTTAAACCAGCCAATTATTAAATACATTAAACTTAAACAGTAAATGATCCTATCAGATGATAAAAGAAATGTATAACGTACGAAATACGGTCCCAACCATATCGTGGTATCATGAGACTGAGCCTCTACAGAATAGCATCCTAATACAACCAAGTCTAGGCAAATAGGAAATCAACAAGATGATAAAGAAGGAGAAAACAAGCTCTGCGGACGCTGGCAACTACCTCGTAATCTCCGCAAAGTAGACAAGGATCAGCAGCTACAATGTCTCAACTGCTCTCGGGCACCTGTGGATCTGCACAGAAAGTGCAGGAGAGTGGGGTGAGTATATTTCAACTCAGTGAGTAACAATAATAAATAATAACTGAAGGTAAGAAATCCTGTGCTATCACTTAGCAGTTCTAAGGCAACCCTCACAGGTACGTCATCACTATAGTAGTACTCTAACCTTAAATCTACGTTTATCTCTACAAGGTTCCACACTGAACCAACCCTCACTCGTACCCCCACGGTGTACGGCCATCTCAACATATAAAAACACATACTTATGTCTATAATGTATAAGTATTTAAGTAGATAGTAGGGTATGATTAAGTATAATGCTGCGGCGTGCAGCCCGCTCCATTACATATACCGCTGCGGCGCGCAGCCCGCTCCATTTAACGTCGACGACGCTCATTGGGGGTGTATACAGTCTTCGGAGGGGCTCCCTAGGCCCAAGCGCTCTGATACTGCGGCGTGCAGCCCGATCCACACATACATTACTGCGGCGTGCAGTCTGATCCAAATATATATATAAATATATAACTATACTACTGCGGCGTGCAGCCCAATCCCATAATATACACCAGCACTCACTGAGAATGTGTGCAGACTCAGACTCCGAAGGGGCTCCTACTGCCCAAGCGCAATAATACTGCAGCGTGCAGTCCGTCCCACATGTATATTACATGCATATTATATGTATATCACTGCGGCATGCAGTCCGATCCAATATATATGCTGCTGTGGCGTGCAACCCGATCCAATATAGGTATATATACATATATAATACCTCATAATGGGTCCTCGACCCTATCCCAGTCAGTGTGTACTTGACCTCTCGAGCCCAATATAATATATCACAGTGGGTCCTTGACCCTGTCTCAGTCAATATAGACTTGGCCTTTCAGGCCCACTCAGCTAGAACGGGAAATTCCATCCTAGATAAGCTTTCTCAATGTACACATCTAGTAGTGGCTCATATTATGCTATACAGCTAGAGCTACGGCTGAGTGAATATTTCCAACACGATATAAGGGTCACCTAGCTTTATAGGTTCCCTAATACTCTACAGATCGGCACAAGGCCCCAAACATGGCTATTAGCCCAATTGTACGGTTATAGTCTCAGTAACAGTCATCCAACACAGTATTCTATTAGCCGGGAAGGACTAAGTCCGAACCCCCAATCATAATGTCACCACGCCCGTCCGTCATAGAACGCGTGTCTCATCTCAATATAGCACTGTAAAGTGCTAGTACGGGGTTTCAAACCCTCAGTACATTGTTTACTACTACCACTCACCTCGAACCGGTAGAAACTTCAATCCGCCTTGCGCTTGCCTCGCAAATCAATCTCCTCGGATGCCAAATCTGCTCAAAATCATAGAGAATGCATCAATATATGCTAATTTCACGCAATTCATTCGAAATAGCCCAAATTATATCAAAATCCACAAGTTGTTAAAACCCGACTTTTGGTACACTTGTCGAAAAATTACAAAAATCACATATTCGGAATCCTCATCTCGATACGAGTCTAAGCATATCAATTTTACCGAATTCGGACTCCATTTGCCCATTCAAAACCTTGATTTTCTAAAGTTCAAGTCTAGGGTTAAATCTTCCATAAATCACCCCAAATTCCTCCATTTTCATGATATAATTGCATAATATTACCAATACTAATCATAGTTTAAGTCCATAGTTGATTACCCGATGATTTCCCTTGAATTTCTCTTCAAAATCGCCCAAATCGCCTCTAAAGCCGAGACCCAAAATGTGTGAAATGTTCTGAAATTTTTCTAACTTCTGATACACTTACTTACAGCGATTTTCGCTTCTGCGGAATATTTTTCGCTCCTACGCACCCGTATCCGCGACCAAAGGGTCGCTTCAGCGGTACCAGGACTAGCCGGCCATTTCCGCTTCTGCGGGCAAAGGGTCGCTTAAGCGCACCCGCTTCTGCGAAGAAGCTTCCGTTTCTGCGGAAACATCCGCCTCTACGCACCATTGTCCGCTTCTGCGATCCCGCCCAAGCGGTCAAATGTCCGCTTCTGCGGACCATGCCCATTTTCTTTCCCTTCGCTTCTGCGATCACTGGCTCGCACCAGCGATGCCGCTTCAGCGGAATTACTTCCGCTTCTGCGTAACCAGCCGCTCCTGCGCATCTCGTCCGCTTCTGCGGACACGCTCCTGCGTTCAAAATTCTGCAGGAGCGGAAACAACAGAAGCAGGATCCCAACCTGCAATTTTTCCACAATTTTCTCCCGTTTAACCATCCGAAAACACCCCGAGGCCCCCGGGACCTCATCCAAACATACCAACACATCTTAATACCTTATTCGAACTTGCTCTAATCCTCAAAACACGTCTAACAACATCAAAACCCATAATTCGCATCGGATTCAAGCCTACATTCCTTAAAACATTCCAAATTACACATTCAATCAAAAACCCGACGAAACGACGTCCGAATGACCTGAAATTTTGCAGGCACATCCAAAATCACCTAACGGAGCTACTGCAACTGTCGAATTCCATTCCGACTCCCGGATCAAAATCTCACCTACCGTTCGGATTTCGCCAAAATTCAACCTTAGCCAATTCAAGCCTATTTCTACATCGGACCTCCAAATTCAATTCCGATTGTTCCCTTAAGTCACAAATCACCTCCCGGAACTAACCGAATCATCAGAATCCGATTCTGAGCCCTCTACCTAAATAGTCAACTCCGGGTTGACTTTCCTTATTCAAGTTTCCTTCAAAAAGGCTATATGCCTCATTTTCAATCTAATTCACTCCTAACTCACCCGATAGACTCTAACACTGATATAAAAGCATAAAACATGTAATTACAACATAACGGGATGGTAATTCCCGTGACGACGGGCCGGGTCGTTACATTCTCCCCAACTTAAACATACGCTCGTCCTCGAGCGGACTCAGAGTTGTACTAGAAGCAACCCAATAGTTGAATGACCTTACCAAGTATATATTCAGGGTGATACCACTTCACCCTACATATCATAAGTCCGATAACACGATATAGCTGAAATTCCACAGACCATCCTAACCATAAACCACATTGCACTTTCCGAAATCATATACTAATTGCTAATCCCATGCCTATACTCAGGATACACTAGAATCCACTGCAATAAAGGATACTCGCCACTCCGGGTGAGATCATATGATGTATCAAACAACGCAATCACTCGAGACGATAGTCTCTAATCACAACAATTTCCCACGATAACCAAATACCAACTGAAAAACCTTTTTCATTAGCTAAAGTCTTATTCCAACACTTTCACATCATGCCCACGGCAACCGAACACGCGATATATCGAATCCATCTCTTAGTTCACCCATTCATGAATCCATTTCCCTTTTAACTGATACCACAATAGATTTTGGAGCCGAACCTCGATATTACCTTTCTAACCAGCTGAAATCACATATACTCACACTCATTATTGGCTCCAATGATCATTTCGATTATAACACACCGCACTGGTGATATGACACCTCAACACCGGCCTAAGCCACGATGAGCACAACACAGGCTCCAATAAGAAACGTCTGATCATACTCAAATCCTAACAACTAACTCAAACAAAAGAGCCGTAGCTCAATTCCTCTGATACCAACTTGTCACGACCCAAACCCTGGTCGTGATGGCGCCCAACACAATGCTAGGCAAGCCCGACCATATTATCCCTTAAACCAGCCAATTATTAAATACATTAAACTTAAACAGTAAATGATCCTATCAGATGATAAACGAAATGTATAACGTACGAAATACGGTCCCAACCATATCGTGGTGTCACGAGACTGAGCCTCTACAGAATAGCATCCTAATACAACCAAGTCTAGGCAAATAGAAAATCAACAAGATGATAAAGAAGGAGAAAACAAGCTCTGCGGACGCTGGCAGCTACCTCGTAATCTCCGTAAAAGTAGACAAGGATCAGCCGCTACAATGTCTCAACTGCTCTCGGACACTTGTGGATCTGCACAGAAAGTACAGGGGAGTGGGGTGAGTATATTTCAACTTAGTGAGTAACAATAATAAATAATAAATGAAGGTAAGAAATCCTGTGCTATCACTTAGCAGTTCTAAGGCAACCCTCACAGGTACGTCATCACTATAGTAGTACTCTAACCTTAAATCTACGTTTATCTCTACAAGGTTCCACACTGAACCAACCCTCACTCGTACCCCCACGGTGTACGGCCATCTCAACATATAAAAACACATACTTATGTCTATAATGTATAAGTATTTAAGTAGATAGTATTGTATGATTAAGTATAATGCTGCGGCGTGCAGCCCGCTCCATTACATATACTGCTGCGGCGCGCGCGCAGCCCGCTCCATTTAACGTCGACGGCGCTCACTGGGGGTGTATACGGACTTCGGAGGGGCTCCCTAGGCCCAAGCACTATAATACTGCGGCGTGCAGCACGATCCACACAAATATTACTGCGGCGTGCAGTCCGATCCAATATATATATGTATATATCTCTATACTGTTGCGGCGTGCAGCCCGATCCCATAATATACACCAGTGCTCACTGAGAATGTGTGCAGACTCAGACTCCGAAGGGGCTCCTACAGCCCAAGCGCAATAATACTGCGGCGTGCAGTCCGTCCCACATATATTACTGTGGCGTGCAGTTCGATCCATATATATATTACTGCGGCGTGCAGTCCGATCCATATATATATATATATATATATATATATATATATATATATATATATATATATATATATATATATATATATATATATATATATATATATAATACCTCATAATGGGTCCTCGACCCTATCCCAGTCAGTATATACTTGGCCTCTCAGGCCCAATATAATATATCACAGTGGGTCCTTGACCCTGTCTCAGTCAATATAGACTTGGCCTTTCAGGCCCACTCAGCTAGAACGGGAAATTCCACCCTAGATAAGCTTTCTCAATGTACACATCTAGTAGTGGCTCATATTATGCTATACAGCTAGAGCTACGGCTGAGTGAATATTTCCAACACGATATAAGGGTCACCTAGCTCTATAGGTTCCCTAATACTCTACAGATCGGCACAAGGCCCCAAACATGGCTATTAGCCCAATTGTACAGTTATAGTCTCAGTAACAGTCATACAACACAGTATTCTATTAGCCGGGAAGGACCAAGTCCGAACCCCCAATCACAATGTCACCATGCCCGTCATAGAACGCGTGTCTCATCTCAATATAGTACTGCGAAGTGCTAGTACGAGGTTTCAAACCCTCAGTACATTGTTTACTACTACCACTCACCTCGAACCGGTAGAAGCTTCAATCCGCCTTGCGCTTTCCTCGCAAATCAATCTCCTCGGATGCCAAATCTGCTCAAAATCATAGAGAATGCATCAATATATGCTAATTTCACGCAATTCATTCGAAATAGCCCAAATTATATCAAAACCCACAAGTTGTTAAAACCCGACTTTTGGTACACTTGTCGAAAAATTACAAAAATCACATATTCGGAATCCTCATCTCGATACGAGTCTAAGCATATCAATTTTACCGAATTCGGACTCCATTTGCCCATTCAAAACCTTGATTTTCTAAAGTTCAAGCCTAGGGTTAAATCTTCCATAAATCACCCCAAATTCCTCCATTTTCATGATATAATTGCATAATATTACCAATACTAATCATAGTTTAAGTCCATAGTTGATTACATGATGATTTCCCTTGAATTTCTCTTCAAAATCGCCCAAATCGCCTCTAAAGCCGAGACCCAAAATGTGTGAAATGTTCTGAAATTTTTCTAACTTCTGATACACTTACTTACAACGATTTTCGCTTCTGCGGAATATTTTCCGCTCCTATGCACCCGTATCCGCGATACCAACTTGTCACGACCCAAATTTCCCACCATCGGGGTCATGATGGCGCCTACTAAATAGAAGCTAGGCAAGCCAAATATTTATAACAATTCCATTAATAACCAATTTATTATTAACAACATAAAAATTAGAGCGGAATAATCAAAATTAGCGGAAGACTTAGCCAGATATGATAAAGAAAATCCAAATCTGATACACTACCCAAGACTGGTGTCACAATACTCACGAACTTCTAAGAATAATACACATAATTGTTTGAAGGAAAATACAAGCTGTTTATCTCGATTACATGAGATAACAGAATGAAAAGCATAGATAGGAGAGACAACGGGTCCTGCGGACGCCTGCAAGGCTATCTCGTAGTCTCAGTAGTCGGAAAATCCACAAGTCGCTACTGCCGCTGCTGCTGTCCGTAACCTGTATCCGCGCAAAAAGAGCGCAGAGTGTAGTATCAGCACAACCGACCCCATGTGCTGGTAAGTGCCTGGCCTATCCCAGCGAACTAGTGACAAGGCTAAGGCCAGTCACCCACCTAAACCTGTACAGTTGCAATATAGATATATATATACAATACATTTATAAAGAAATACTCTGCTCTGAAATAATATTCAATAACTCAAGATATCCAAAATAATCTTACTTTCAAGTCTCAATTTCCTCTTTCATTTCATGTCTCGTGGTAGGCGTACCACCCGCTCCCAACTATCACAATAATTACCTCTCGTGGTAGGCGTACCACCCGCTCCCAATATATCAGTAATTATATCTTGTGGTAGGCGTACCACCCGCTCCCAAATATATCAATAGTTATACCTCGTGGTAGGCGTACCACCCGTTCCCAAATATATCAATAATTATATCTCGTGGTAGGCGTACCACCCGCTCCCAAATATATCAATAGGCTAACGGCAACTATGGCCAATGCCAAGATTTAAATCACTTCGTGGTCGGCGTACCACACGATCCCATTTCTTATTATATAAGTGGTCGGCGTACCACACGATCCCATTTCATAAATATATATATGTATATTACCGGCATTTAGCCAATAATCTCTATATCAACAATATTTATAATTACCGGTTTTTAAACCAATAATTTATAATAGTTTCAACAATTTACCTTCATTACCTGTATAACACCAATAATTCTTATTCAACAATTTATTCATAACTAAATTCATACTCCTACAAACTAGGATAGAACAAACACTTACCTCGAAGGTTCACGAACGATTCAATCCGTAGCAATGCCTTTTCCTTTCGAATTTGACTTCAATCCAACCGTATCTATACACAATTGATTTCATATCATCAATTCTACTTAACAAACTAGTTCATATCGCTAAATATGATTTTTACAACATTCTGCCCGGAATAGTAAAAATCGACCCCGGGCCCGCATAATCGAAATTCAAGTTTCGGACCAAAATAAGTTCACCCAATCCTCCATGAGTTCAAATATACAATTTGTTCTTAAATTCGACTCCAAAACGAAGTCTAGATCGTAAATTCATTGAAAACCCTCACTATACTAATTTCTCAATTTTTCTACCCATTTACACCTATTTAGGCTTAGGAATTCAAATAATATTGATGGAAAATGAAGAAAACGAGTTAAGAATCACTTACCCGAGAAGTTTAATGAAGAATCGCTCAAAAACCGTCCAAAAAGCTGTGGAGAAGAGAGTGTTTTGTGAAAAATGGAAACAATCCCGTAAGTGTTCTGTTTTGGGATTAAATTCACTGGGCAATAATTTCTTCATCGCGTTCGCGACACCCCGACCGCGTTCGCGATGAAGGAAAATATCAGGCCATCGCGTTCGCGTAGGGTGAGTCGCGAACGCGAAGAAGAAAAATACTGGGCTTCAAATTTGGCCTACGCGAACGCGGCCTAAGGCATGCGAACGCGTAAAGGAAAATATGACTGGTTCAATTTGCCCTACGCGAACGCGAGAAGGAGTCCGCGATCGCGATGAAGGAAAATGCTGGGCATCGCGAACGCGATCAACAGGACGCGAACGCGAAGAAGGAACGAAATGTTCTTCGCGAACGCGACCAAGGCATCGCGAACGCGATGAGGAAATGCCTGGGCATCGCGAACGCGATCAACAGGACGCGAACGCGAAGAAGGAACGAAATGTTCTTCGCGAACGCGACCAAGGCATCGCGAACGCGATGAGGAAATGCCTGCTGCAGATTTCTGCAGTTTTTCTTAAGTTCAAAAACACCCCGAACCACCTCCGAAACACTCCCGAGCCCTCGGGGCTCCAAACCAAATATGCACACTAACTAAAAAACATCATACGAACTTGCTCGCGCGATCAAATCGCTAAAATAACATCAAAATCAATGAATTGAGCTTTAAAACTCAAGAATTCTTTCGAATTTCATAATTTCCAAAATTTCCAATTTAAGGCCGAAACACGTCAAACGACGTCCGTTTTCAACCAAACTTTACGGGAAGCGCTTAACCAATATATATGACTTGTACCAGGCGTCGGAACCAAAATACGAGCCCGATACCAGTACTTTTTAATCAAAATTCATTTTCATTTTCCTTAAACATTTTCAGAAAACAATTTAACAGAAAAATTCTTTTACCGGGGTTCTAGACCTCGGATTTCAATTCCGGGCATACGCCCAAGTTCCATATTTTTCTACGGATTTTCTGAAATAGTCAAATCACGGATCCGGGTCCGTTTATCAAAAATGTTGACCAAAGTCAACCATATCAATATTAATATCAAAATTCTTCTACTTTTTCACATATTTCACATATTTCAACATAAATCTTTTCCAACTTTGTGCCCGGACTGTGCACGCAAATCGAGGCAACTATAAATGAGGTTTTCAAGACCTCAAAAGCTCGGAATGATTAAATAAACAAGTGATGACCCTTTGGGTCGTCACAATCTCCACCTCTAAAACAACCGTTCGTCCTCGAACGGACAAAAGAAAGAAGTACCTGAGTCAGGAAACAAGTGTGGGTAGCGGCTCCGCATATCAAACTCGGACTCCCAGGTCGATGCCTCAGGAGGCTGACCTCTCCACCGAACACGCACAGAAGGATAACTCTTCGACCTCACTGTCGAACTTCGCCGGTCTATAATGGCTACCGGCTCCTCCTCGTAAGATAAATCATTGTCCAATCGGACAATACTGAAGTCTAACACATGCGCGGGATCGCCGTGGTATCTCCGAAGCATAGATACGTGAAAAACCGGATGCACGGCCGATAAGCTAGGCGGCAAAGCTAATCTGTAAGCCACCCCTCCCACTCTGTCTAGAATCTCAAATGGACCAATATACCTAGGGCCGAGCTTGCCCTTCTTCCCAAACCTCATCACACCCTTCATAGGCGACACCCGAAGCAATACTCGTTCACCAACCATGAAATCTACATCTCGAACCTTACGATCCGCATAAGTCTTTTCCCTAGACTGAGCTGAACGCAATCTCTCCTGAATAGTCTTGACCTTATCTAAGGCCTCCTGAACTAGATCCGTACCCAACAACCGAGCCTCTCCCGGTTCAAACCATCCAACTGGTGATCGACATCGCCTACCATATAACGCCTCATACGGAGCCATCCGGATGCTAGATTGGTAACCGTTATTGTAGGCGAACTCTGGCTAATGGCAGAAACCGGTCCCACGAACCTCCGAAATCAATAACACAAGCTCGAAGCACGTCCTCTAGAATCCGAATAGTCCTCTCGGACCGGCCATCCGTCCGAGGATGAAATGCTGTACTCAACTGAACCTGGGTACCTAACTCCTGCTGGACCGCTCTCCAGAACCGCGAGGTAAACTGCGTACCCCGATCAGAGATAATAGATACTGGCACTCCATGGAGACGAACAATCTCTCTAATGTAAACCTCTGCTAACCTCTCCGATGAGTAGGAGACAGATACTGGAATAAAGTGTGCTGACTTGGTCAGCCTATCAACAATGACCCAAATAGCATCAAACTTCCTTCTAGTCAAAGGAAGTCCAGAAATGAAATCCATAGTGATCCGCTCCCATTTCCACTCGGGAATTTCAATCCTCTGGAATACACCACCAGGTCTCTGGTGCTCATATTTCACCTGCTGACAATTTAGACACCGAGCAACATATGCAACGATATCTTTCTTCATCCTGCGCCACCAATAGTGCTGCCGTTAGTCCTAGTACATCTTCGCGGCGCTCGGTGAATAGAATACCGCGAACTGTGGGCCTCCGCTAAGATCAATTCTCGAATCCCTTCAACATTGTGCACACAAACTCGACCCTGCAATCTTAATACCCCGTCATCACCTAGATTTACCTTCGTGGCACCTCCCCGCTGTACTATCTCCCTCAAGTCACGCAAATAAGGATCATCAAATTGCCTCTCACGGATACGCTCTAATAGAGAAGAACGAGCGACCGTGCAGGCTAACACACTACTGGGCTCAGAAATGTATAATCTTACGAACCTGTTGGCTAAGGCCTGGACATCTAGAGCAAACGGTCTCTGACTGACTGACCGGAATATATGCAAGACTACCCATGCTGGCAGACTTTCTACTCAATGCATCGGCCACCACATTGGCCTTACCTGGGTGATATAAAATAGTAACATCATAGTCTTTTAGTAACTCTAGCCATCTTCTCTGCCTCATATTCAATTCTTTCTGCTTAAACAAATACTGAAGACTCTTATGATCGGTGTACACTTCACATGCTACACCATACAAATAATGCCTCCGGATCTTCAATGCGTGAATAATCGCCGCCAATTCTAGATCATGCACTGGATAGTTCTTCTCATGAATCTTCAACTGCCTCGAAGCATAGGCAATAACCTTGCCATCCCGCATTAACACTGCACCAAGCCCAATACGGGAAGCATCACAATAAACAGTATAAGGTCCCGTACCTGTGGGTAAAACCAATACCGGTGCTGTGGTCAAGGTTGTCTTGAGCTTTTGAAAGCTCGCCTCACATTCATCGGACCATTCAAATCGAACACCCTTCTGGGTCAATCTGGTCAGTGGGGTTGCAATAGAAGAAAATCCTTCTACGAATCGGCGGTAATAACCCGCTAACCCCAAGAAACTCCGAATCTGTGTGGCTGATGTAGGTCTATGCCAGTTCTTGATTGCCTCAATCTTCTTTGGATCAACCTGAATACATGTTGCCGTCACAATATGACCCAAGAATGCAACTGAACTTAGCCAAAATTCACACTTTGAAAATTTTGCATATAGTCGGCTATTTTTCAGAGTCTACAAAGCCACTCTGAGATGTTGGTCATGCTCATCCTGACTGCGGGAATATATTAATATGTCATCAATGAAGACTATTACAAACAAGTCTAAATAAGGCCGGAACACCCGATTCATTAATTCCATAAAAGTCGCTGGAGCATTTGTCAACCCAAAAGACATGACCAGGAAATTCATAATGTCCATACCGAGTGCTGAACGCGGTCTTAGTGGACATCGGATGCCCTAATCTTCAGCGATGATAGCCGTATCTCAAATCTATCTTTGAAAATACCTTGGCACCTCGAAGTCGGTCAAATAAATCATCAATTCGCTAAGTGGATATTTATTTTTGATAGTCACCTTGTTTAACTCGTCGATAGTCAATGCACATTCTCATCGAACCATCTTTCTTCTTTACAAATAATACAGATGCACCCCAGCGAAACACCGGGCCTAATGAAACCCTTTTCAAGTAAGTCCCGCAACCGTTCCTTCAATTCTTTTAACTTCGCTGGTGCCATACAATACGGGGGAACGGAAATGGGTCGAGTGCCCCGAGCCAAATCAATGCAAAAATCAATGTCCCTATCTGATGGAATGATACTTGGCAAGTCCGAAGGAAATACTTCAGAAATTCGCGAACCACAGTGACGTAGTCAATAAGGAACCTCAGCACCGGAATCACGGACATAGGCCAAATAAGCCAAGCATCCCTTTCCAACCATACGCCGAGCTTTAACATAAGAAATAACATTACGGCTAGTATGACTTGAAATTCCTTTCCACTCTATACGAGGCGAATTTGGCAGGGCTAAAGTCACAGTCTTGGTATGGCAATCTAGAATAGCATGATACGGAGATAGCCAGTCCATGCCTAGTATAATATCGAAGTCCACCATATTTAGGAGTAATAAATAAGCACGGGTCTCGAGACCCTCAATTACTATAATACATGACCGATGAACTCGATCAACCACAATGGAGTCGCCTACCGGTGTAGACACATAAACAGGAACACTCAGTGGATCACTGGGCTAAATCAAGTATGGTGCAAAATAGGAAGACACATACGAATACGTAGACCCAGGGTCAAATAATGCTGATGCCTTTCTATCACAAACCAAAATAATACCCGTAATGACGGCATCAGAAGACTCAGCCTCTGGTCCGGCGGGAAGTGCATAACATCGGGGCTGTGCCCCACCACCCTGAGCAGTATCTCTAGGACGATCGGCTGCTGGCTGGTCTCTACCTCTATCGGTCTGAGCTCCACCTCTACGACCTCTACCTCCACCTCTATGTCCTCTACCTCCGCCTCTAGCCGGCCGGGCAGGCTGTGAGGGAACTGGGGCCTGAATCATGGCACGAGAACCCCGCTGGTGAGATCTGTCAGAAGCTCGAGGGCAATACCTCGCAATGTGCCTAAAATCACCGCACGTAAAACAAGCCCCTCACCGTCGAAAATGGCGGGTGGCGGTGCACTAATAGGCCGCCGATCGAGTAGCGTGGCCGAGAATTACGATCACTCGGCGCATCACGAGAACCCGAAGAGCCGACCGATAAGTGCCTGGTGAGGACGGCCTCTATCATAAAAATCTCTATCTCCGGACGAGGTACCACTGAATCTACCCGAATTACGAGATCTCTTATCCGATCCATGTCTCGCTCCCTGTGACAGAGCCATCTCTATCCGGCGGGCTGCATTAGCCGCCTCCCGAAAACTGATGTCACTTCCCGCACCCATAGCCATCTGTAGCCGAATCGGCCGATTCAAGCCATCAATAAACCTCCTCACTCTCTCCCGCTCGGTGGGAAGTATGATAACGAAGATGACGAGCCGTGTCCACGAACCTAGTCTCGCACTGCGTGACAGTACATAGTAACCCCGACGAAGACGCTCAAATTGCTCTGCGCATAAACTCCCGCCGAGTTGCCGGAAGAAACTTCTCCAAAAATAATTTCGCAAACTCGCTCCCAAGTCAAAGATGACGATCCCGCCGGCCCGGTTAGACAATAATCTCTCCACCAAGTCTTGGCGGAACCGGATAACCGAAAAGTAGCAAAATCCACACCATTTGTCTCCACAATACCCATAGTACCGAGAACTTCGCGGCACCGAATACGGAAGTCCCGTGGGTCCTCCGACGAGTACCACCGAATGCGGTAGTGAACAACTTGGTAAACTCGGTCCAATCTCCACAACACATCAGAGCGGACATAGCCGCACCATCGTTAGACGGAGTCGCAATAATAGGCCGAACCGCCTCAACCGGTCGAATCACGCGGATCTCGAGCTCGGGGATTATCGGCTCGGAGTGCGCGTAGCAGAGTCTTATTACCTCCTCCAGCGTGAAGTCGTCGGTGCTACCGGTAATAAACCTCCTCTCCGGTGACATGATCCATAAAACCCGCTATCCGACCAAAGCATCCCGAAGATCCGGTGAAAATAAAGCTCCTCCCGGGACCTGAGCTGGGCCTACTGGAGCTGCTGGGGCCGGAATTTCCTCCTCTATATGAACCTGAGGTTCTGCCACTCGTGCTGCTGCTCGGGGCTGAGCTCCGCCCCTACCTTGTCCTCTAGGACGACCTCGACCTCGGCCTCTACCCCTAGCAGGAGTTGTCGCTGCTGGGATCTCGGGCTGCTGGTCAGTAGATGAGGATGCACGTGTCCTTACCATCTGCGGAAGAACAGAGTAGAAGTTCAATTAACATTCAAAAGATCAAGTCGCACGACCGGAAAGAATAAAGAGAATATTTTCCTAACTCTGTAGCCTCTGGAGGATAAATACAGACGTCTCCGTACCGATCCTTCAGACTCTACTAAGGTTGTTCGTGAGTTGTGAGACCTATGCAACCTAGTGCTCTGATACCAACTTGTCACGACCCAAATTTCCCACCATCGGGGTCATGATGGCGCCTACTAAATAGAAGCTAGGCAAGCCAAATATTTATAACAATTCCATTAATAACCAATTTATTATTAACAACATAAAAATTAGAGCGGAATAATCAAAATTAGCGGAAGACTTAGTCAAATATGATAAAGAAAACCCAAACACGATACACTACCCAAGACCGGTGTCACAATACTCACGAACTTCTAAGAATAATACACATAATTGTCTGAAAGAAATACAAGCTGTTTATCTCGATTACATGAGATAACAGAATGAAAAGCATAGATAAAAGAGACAACGGGTCCTGCGGACGCCTGCAAGGCTACCTCGTAGTCTCAGTAGTCGGAAAATCCACAAGTCGCTACTGCCGCTGCTGCTGTCCGTAACTTGTATCTGCGCAAAAAGAGCGCAGAGTGTAGTATCAGCACAACCGACCCCATGTGCTGGTAAGTGCCTGGCCTATCCCAGCGAACTAGTGACAAGGCTAAGGCCAGTCACCCACCTAAACCTGTACAGTTGCAATATAGATATATATATACAATACATTTATAAAGAAATACTCTGCTCTGAAATAATATTCAATAACTCAAGATATCCAAAATAATTTTACTTTCATGTCTCAATTTCCTCTTTCATTTCATGTCTCGTGGTAGGCGTACCACCCGCTCCCAACTATCACGGTAATTATCTCTTGTGGTAGGCGTACCACCCGCTCCCAATTATCAATAATTATATATCGTGGTAGGCGTACCACCCGCTCCCAAATATATCAATAGTTATATCTTGTGGTAGGCGTACCACCCGCTCCCAAATATATCAATAGTTATATCTTGTGGTAGGCGTACCACCCGCTCCCAAATATATCAATAGGCTACCGGCAACTATGGCCAATGCCAAGATTTAAAACACTTCGTGGTCGGCGTACCACACGATCCCATTTCTTATTATATAAGTGGTCGGCGTACCACACGATCCCATTTCATAAATATATATATGTATATTACCGGCATTTAGCCAATAATCTCTATATCAACAATATTTATAATTACCGGTTTTTAAACCAATAATTTATAATAGTTTCAACAATTTACCTTCATTACCGGTATAACACCAATAATTCTTATTCAACAATTTATTCATAACTAAATTCATACTCCTACAAACTAGGATAGAACAAACACTTACCTCGAAGGTTCACGAACGATTCAATCCGTAGCAATGCCTTTTCCTTTCGAATTTGACTTCAATCCAACCGTATCTATACACAATTGATTTCATATCATCAATTCTACTTAACAAACTAGTTCATATTGCTAAATATGATTTTTACAACATTCTGCCCGGAATAGTAAAAATCGACCCCGGGCCCGCATAATCGAAATTCAAGTTTCGGACCAAAATAAGTTCACCCAATCCTCCATGAGTTCAAATATACAATTTGTTCTTAAATTCGACTCCAAAACGAAGTCTAGATCGTAAATTCATTGAAAACCCTCACTATACTAATTTCTCAATTTTTCTACCCATTTACACCTATTTAGGCTTAGGAATTCAAATAATATTGATGGAAAATGAAGAAAACGAGTTAAGAATCACTTACCCGAGAAGTTTAATGAAGAATCGCTCAAAAACCGTCCAAAAAGTTGTGGAGAAGAGAGTGTTTTGTGAAAAATGGAAACAATCCCGTAAGTGTTCTGTTTGGGGATTAAATTCACTGGGCAATAATTTCTTCATCGCGTTCGCGACACCCCGGCCGCGTTCGCGATGAAGGAAAATATCAGACCATCGCGTTCGCGTAGGGTGAGTCGCGAACGCGAAGAAGAAAAATGCTGGGCATCAGATTTGGCCTACGCGAACGCGGCCTAAGTCACGCGATCGCGATGAAGGAAAATGCTGGGCATCAGATTTGGCCTACGCGAACGCGGCCTAAGGCACGCGATCGCGATGAAGGAAAATCCTGGGCATCGCGAACGCGATCAACAGGACGCGAACGCGAAGAAGGAACGAAATGTTCTTCGCGAACGCGACCAAGGCATCGCGAACGCGATGAGGAAATGCCTGCTGCAGATTTCTGCAGTTTTTCTTAAGTTCAAAAAACACCCCGAACCACCTCCGAAACACTCCCGAGCCCTCGGGGCTCCAAACCAAATATGCACACTAACCTAAAAACATCATACGAACTTGCTCGCGCGATCAAATCGCTAAAATAACATCAAAATCCATGAATTGAGCCTTAAAGCTCAAGAACTCTTTAAGATTTCATAATTTCCAAACTTTCCAATTTAAGGCCGAAACACGTCAAACGACGTCCGTTTTCAACCAAACTTTACAGGAAGCGCTTAACCAATATATATGACCTGTACCGGGCGTCGGAACCAAAATACGAGCCCGATACCAGTACTTTTTAATCAAAATTCAGTTTCATTTTCCTTAAACATTTTCAAAAAACAATTTAACAGAAAAATTCTTTTACCGGGGTTCTAGACCTCGGATTTCAATTCCGGACATATGCCCAAGTTCCATATTTTTCTACGGATTTTCTGAAATAGTCAAATCACGGATCCGGGTCCGTTTATCAAAAATGTTGACCAAAGTCAACCATATCAATATTAATATCAAAATTCTTCTACTTTTTCACATATTTCACATATTTCAACATAAATCTTTTCCAGCTTTGTGCCCGGATTGTGCACGCAAATCGAGGCAACTATAAATGAGGTTTTCAAGACCTCCAAAGCTCGGAATGATTAAATAAACAAGTGATGACCCTTTGGGTCGTCACACGGCCATTTCCGCTTCTGCGGGCAAAGGGTCGCTTAAGCGCACCCGCTTCTGCGAAGAAGCTTCCGTTTCTGCGGAAACATCCGCCTCTACGCACCATTGTCCACTTCTGCGATCCCGCCCAAGCGGTCAAATGTTCGCTTCTACGGACCATGCCCATTTTCTTCCCCTTCGCTTCTGCGATCACTGGCTCGCACCAGCGATGCCGCTTCAGCGGAATTACTTCCGCTTCTGCGTAACTAGCCGCTCCTGCGCATCTCGTCCGCTTCTTCGGACACGCTCCTGCGTTCAAAATTCCGCAGGAGCGGAAACAACAGAAGCAGGATCCCAACCTGCAATTTTTCCACAATTTTCTCCCGTTTAACCATCCGAAAACACCCCGAGGCCCCGGGACCTCATCCAAACATACCAACACATCTTAATACCTTATTCGAACTTGCTCTAATCCTCAAAACACGTCTAACAACATCAAAACCCATAATTCGCATCGGATTCAAGCCTACATTCCTTAAAACATTCCAAATTACACATTCAATAAAAAACCCGACCAAACGACGTCCGAATGACCTGAAATTTTGCAGGCACATCCAAAATCACCTAACGGAGCTACTGCAACTGTCGGAATTCCATTCCGACTCCCGGATCAAAATCTCACCTACCGTTCGGATTTCGCCAAAATTCACCTTAGCCAATTCAAGCCTATTTCTACATCGGACCTCCAAATTCAATTGCGATTGTTCCCCTAAGTCACAAATCACCTCCCGGAACTAACCAAATCATCAGAATCCGATTCTGAGCCCTCTAACTAAATAGTCAACTCCGGGTTGACTTTCCTTATTCAAGTTTCCTTCAAAAAGGCTATATGCCTCATTTTCAATCCAATTCACTCCTAACTCACCCGATAGACTCTAACACTGATATAAAAGCATAAAACATGTAATTACAACATAACGGGGTGGTAATTCCCGTGACGACGGGCCGGGTCGTTACAATTTCAGTGGTAATTTTCCTAATAATTTCTTTTACTTTTTAATAGACCCCACTACCATTTTAATTGTCTATGAAGAGCTCAAATCACATAACAGTGTCTCCATGACTTCTTGGATGATAATGAGAGAAAAAGATATGGTATTTCAGTCAATTTTCTAACAAAACATCAGCATTTGACTTGAGAAATATGGAAGAATAGTTTATGTGATGTTTAATTATACAATCTCCATCATGTATTCATGATATTGTCATTTAAGTTCCTCTTTTCCTTTACTAGATTTTCTGATATGCATCTGAAATGGCAATAAAATTTGTTTACAGTTCATATGTACTCTCGGCCAGTAATCATAGATAACCAGTAAAATGACAATATAACTGCATTAGGTTTATGTTCCTCTCTGGACACACAAAACGTCTGAAATATAAGAATTAAAAATTTACTGGTCCACTAAGGCTTGAAGTTTCAATATATTAGAGAGCTAGGTGTAGTTTTTGAGCAACTACTCAAAGACATATGTCAAAAATATAATTAAGACTTGATATCATTATCCAGGTTAAGCGTAAGCATGTTTATCTTATTCAAATTTGTTGATTTCTCCAAATATCAGTTGACACATGATTGATGTGCAGAAGCATCTCTATCTAGCGTTGAGCCCCTTATGCAGAAGATACATAGTAAAATTCATCATGTTGATGGTGAAATACTGACTATTGTTTGGCAACAGGTGAATTTCTTGTCATTTATATCTCTTTATCTATCCTCTGCCTTGCTTGTCTTCGGGTACGAACATTTACTTATGAGTAAATCATTATATATGAATGCTGATTACAACCTTTAGTCTGTAAAAGCTTATGCCTCAAGAAAGCTCAGTGTAAAAAGACACCAAAATCCCATCATTAGTTTCTCTGATGTTACAACTTACACTATGTAAATTCTATACCTCTGAGATTGTGTTAAAATTACACCATGTAAATTGTTGTTGTTGTTGTTGTTGAGATTATATTTTCGTGTGAAAAGTTGGATATCCCCAAATTATTCGGAGTGTACTACTTTGGTACCACTTTAGAAACAAATATGGTGCCAAGTCAAGAAGAATATATACATATTAAAAAGAACATTCAGAAGGATAATTAGAGATTTTGATGAGGGTTTATTGCCATATGGTGGTTGTATTCAAAGTTCTCCAGTTGTAAAATATATTTATTGGCAATCTATTTTAACTCACACCCCCAAAATTCTCCAGTTTGAAGTGTAGGACACTTACATGATCTATTCACATGCTTAATTGAAACGTGGTTGTTAAACCTTGGAACATGTTGTTTTCTGATTTGTTTGTTATAAGTGTGTTGTTAGAAGATAAGAATTCGACTCGATTCGATATTTCGTCGAGTATGGCTTTTAATCTAAAGATGAATAGCCACTTAGCATTTTTCTTCTGATCAAATAACCGTTATGCTCTTTGGTGGTTCAAGTAAGGTTTAAGAATTCATCGAAATTCTTAATTTTAATGGGTTCTATGGTATTATTCCATTGATCTTGTGTTAGCATTCTTGCTTCTTCGTTGCTTTGCTGCTCTTATATGATATTTCTATCACTTTCTTTTTCCTTTTTGGTAGTTCAACTACTATTATAACCTGATATAATTGTGATGGCAAAATATTTTATTTTATTGTTTTCATTTTTGCAGCTTGAACTTATTAAGGCCAAGTCTCTTTTCTGCTTTCATATCTTGCGCGCGAGTGCTCATTCAAGGTAATTTGCTGGAATATTACGTGATTTTGATGTTGGTTTGAAAGTTGGATTTTTTGATTTTCAGTTGATTATATCTCCCTGGGTTTTGCATAACAAGACAACAAAAGGAATATCCATTTGTAGAGATATTTCATAGTCCAGAACAGGTACTTCTGTAGAGTCATGGCATTATATGTTTATACTAAAATTGGCTTATGAGTGCCTTAATAGAGAGGTGTAGAGATGTGACGACCCGGCCCGTCGCCACGGAAATTACCATCCCTGTTATATTGTAATTAAATGTTTTATGTTTTTATATTAGTGTTAGAGTCTATCGCGTGAGTAAGGAGTGAATTGGATTGAAAATGAGGCCTATAGCCTTTTCGAAGGGAACTTGAATGTGGAAAGTCAACCTGGGGTTGACTATTTAGTTAGAAGGCTCGGAATCGGATTCTGATAATTTGGTTAGTTCTGGGAGGTGATTTGTGACTTAGAGGAGCGATCAAAATTGAATTTGGAGGTCCGGTGTAGAAATAGGCTTGAATTGGCTAAGGTAGAATTTTGGCAAAATCCGAACGGTAGGTGAGATTTTGATCCGGGGTCGGAATGGAATTCCGACAATTTTTGTAGCTTCGTCATGTGATTTTGGTTATGTCCGTAAATTTTTAAGTCATTCGGACATCGTTTGGCCGGGTTTTAGATCAAATGTGTAATTCTGAAAGTTTTAAGGAATTTAGGCTTGAATTCGATGCGAATTATGGGTTTTGATGTTGTTAGACGTGTTCGAGGATTGGAACAAGTTTGAATAAGGTATTAGGATGTGTTGGTGTGTTTGGATGAGGTCCCGGGGCCTCGGGGTGTTTTCGGATGGTCAAACGGGAGAAAATATGGAAAATTGCAGACTTTGTGCACTGGTTCTGTTGTTTTCGCTCCTGCGGAAATGGGAGCACAGGAGCGAGTCCGCAGGAGCGGAAAAGGGGGCGCAGAAGCATAGGCGACCGCTGAAGCAGAGCCTGGTCCGCAAGGGCGGCATCGCTGGTGCGAGAGGGTGATCGTAGAAGCGGACTTGAGGCGTGATGGGGAAAGTCCGCAGAAGTGGATTGTTGATTGCATAGGCGAGTCCGCAAGAGCGGACTCATGTTCGCAGAAGCAGGAAAGACCTCAGGGGCGGAGGTAATTCCGCAGGAGCGGACCCGCAGGAGCAGTCCGTGGCTCGCAGGAGCGGAAATGGCCAAGTAGGCCTGGATTCGCAGAAACGACCAATTGGTCGCAGAAACGGTTCCGCAGAGGCGGAAATGGTCCGCAAAAGCAAAAATCGCAGAGAGCTAATTGTATCAGAAATTAAAAAATTTCAGAAACATTTCAACATTTGGGGTCTCGGCTTTAGAGGCGATTTGGCTGATTTTGAAGAGAAACTCAAGGGAATTCGTCAGGTAATCAACTATGGACTTAAATTATGATTAGTATTGATAATATTATGCAATTATATCATGAAAATGGAGGAATTTGGGGTATTTTATGGAGGATTTAGCCCTAGTATTGAACCTTAGAAAATCAAGGTTTTGAATGGGCAAATGGAGTCCGAATTTGGTAAAATTGATATGTTTAGACTCGTATTTAGATGAGGAATCCGAATATGTAACTTTCGTAATTTTTCGAGAAGCGTACCGAAAGTTGAATTTTGACAACTTTGGAAATTTTGATGTAGATTGAGTTGTTTTGACTGGGTGTCGTCCCATTGGCCTAATTTGTTGTGTTTCTACTATATTTGATCAGATTCTACGCGTGCGGAGCTTGATTCTCGTGGTAAGGGCATCGCGGAGTAGCCGTCGCATCGTATTGAGGTGAGTAATAGATGTTGGTGATGACTAGCGGGTTCGAAACCCCGATATACCACTTTGTAACACTGTATAGCGGCGAGACACGTACTTTCTTGTGAGTGCGGGTCGATTGTGAATTGGAGACTATGGCTTAGTCCGACCTGTTGATACTGTGTGATGATATTAGGCTATTCTTGAGCCGTCAAACCTCCTTCTCGGATGGTTGCATATTATATTGTGATACTGGCTACTCTTGAGCCGCCAAACCTCCTTCTTGGATGGTTGAGTATACTTGTGGGCTGTGAGCCAGTTATTGGGTCCCGCGAGGATCGTTATCATTGTCTTGTGATATTGGCATGCTATTTTACTACCAGTCTGTAGCTATTACTGTCTTCAACTGAAAAATGATAAAAGATTTTTCAAAACCACTTTTGAGCCTGCGAGGCTGCATTTGTATATTAGCCGACTGGTAGTGGATCGGGTTGCGCGCCGCAGTGGTATATATATGTTGGATCGGACTGCATGCCGCAGTATTATTGTGCTTGGGCTGTAGGAGCCCCTCTAGAGTCTGAACCCCCATAGTGAGCACGGGTACCCAAATTGGATCGGGCTACGCGTCGTAGCGGTCATTTCATGCATTGCATTGCATTTAGCTACACCTGCTAGCTGTTATACTTGTTGTTGATATTGTTGGCTCTCTACTGTTGATATTGAACTGCTACAGGGTATTGGTTATAGCTTTACATTGTGCTTTACTGTGGATTTCTTATCTACGTTGTCTTACCCTTGTTTATTACCACTGAGTCTGGCAGTACTCATTTTACTCCCTGCACCTTGTGTGCGGATCCAGGTACCTCTCAGTAGACCTGATCCGGTAGCCGTTCGGAGGCATTGTGCGGGATAGTCGAGGTAGCTGCAGCGTCCTCAGGACCTGACTCCCCTTCTGACTGTCTTTTTCATTTATTATTGTCATTTCCTTTCCGCACCGAGTTTTGGTTGTAAACCTTATTACACTTATGTTCTTTAGAGGCTCTTGACTTTCGACCCTTCGGTCTTTGGGGAGTTGCATGTGTTGGGACTTGGTTCCCTGTTTTGATATATCTATCACTGTTGTCTTATAACTTGTTATGCTTAAATTGGAATAAGTGAGCTTATAGTTCCGTGGTTGTTAATTGGTCAGGCTGGCCTAGCAGTGTACTGGGCGCCATCACGATCAAGTTTGGGATCGTGACAAGTTGGTATCAGAGCCTAGGTTTACTAGGCCTCATGAGTCTTGAGCCGGATGGTAGAGTCTTGCAGATCGGTACGGGGACGCCTGTACTTATCCTCGGGAGGCTGCGAACCTTTAGGAAACACTTCACTTTTCTTGAACTGTGTCGTGCGATCTTGTTGTTCGGAGAACTGAACTTCCATATTCTATTCTCTCACAGATGGCGAGAACGCGAGCATCAGGACGAGGTGGACGACTTCCATTGCCACCTGCTAAAGGCCGTGGGCGCGGTCGTGCTAGAGGTAGAGGTAGGGCAGCTGAGGCAGTGCCAGCTTACCCGCCCATTGTACCTGTTTAGGAGCAGCCCCCAGTAGTTGATGCTTCAGCAGCCCCAGTTCAGGCCCGGACTATATCTATTGCTATTCCTGGTCTTCAGGAGACTCTTGCTCAGATATTATCGGTGTGTTCCTATTTGGCTTAGGTAGTATCAGCTATCGCTACTGTAGTGACATCTCAGACAGGGGGTGGTCAGCAGACCCCTGCAGCTCGCACACCTGAGCAGGTTGTTCAGGGACTTCAGACGCTAGAGGCGGTCCCCGCTCAGGTGGTTGCACCAGTTATTCCTCCAACTGCACCAGCTCCAGAACATATGGTTCAGGCTATGCCCGACGACGAGCAGCGTCGTCTTGAGAGATTTGGTAGACTTCAGCCACCCCATTTTAGTGACGCGGACGGCGAGGATGCCCAGGATTTCTTGGATAAATGTCAGAGGATGCTGCGTACGGCTGGGTATTGTGGAGACCAGTAGGGTCTAGTTCACAACCTTTCAGTTCTCTGGAGCTGCCTTTACTTGGTGAGAGGCTTATAAGAGGCGTAGGCCTGCAGGAGCGGCACCTCTCACATGGCAGTAGTTCTCTACTCTCTTCCTAGAGAAATATGTACCACAGTCCCGTCGCGAGGAGCTTCGTCTCCAATTTGAGTGGTTGGTTTAGGGCGACATGTCAGTGACTCAGTACGAGCTTAGATTTACACAGAGTTGGCTAGGCATGCCACATGGATGATCCCGACTGATAGAGAGAAGATTAGGAGGTTCATTGATGGCCTCAACTACTCTATTCGCGTTCTTATGACCAGAGAGAGAGTTCTATCATCTTCTTTTGAGCAGGTTGTGGATATGACATGCTCCATTGAGGCGGATCGTCGCCGAGAGTGGGAGGAGTGGGAGGCCAAGAGGCCTCGTGGTTCTAGTAGATTCAGTGGTGCTCCATCTAGAGGGCATTTTAAGTAGGGCAGAGGTCGCTCATCTAGACCTTCTCATTCAGGCCGCCCTGAGTAGAGCGGAGCTTTTTCTGGTCATGGTCGATAGGGATTCTAGTAGGGCCAGTCTTCACTTAGTGCCCTCCCAGCCCAGTGTGCAACACCTACTACTTCTTCAGCCCAGGGTTCTTCTATGGCGAGGGGTTCCCTTCTGTCCCCATCTCCAGCACCAGGTGCATGTTATGAGTGTGGTGAGTTTGGCCACATGAGGAGACAGTGCCCTCGACTCCGTAGGGACAAGACTCAGCAGAGGGATTATCCCTCCTCTTCAGAACCATCTCAGACTAGTAGAGGTGGAGGTCGGTCTTCTCGTGGTTGCCCCAGAGGCAAGGAGAGATCTGGTGGAGGCCAGGCACGGTTCTATGCACTTCCTGACAGGCATGATGCAGTTGCCTCCGATGTAGTGATTATAGGTATCATTTCTGTCTGTCACAGAGATGCCTCTGTTCTATTTGATCCAGGGTCCACATATTCTTACATGTCCTCTTATTTTGCACATCATTTGGGTGCGACTCGTGGTAGTCTTGATTTACCTGTTCATGTATCCACCCCCGTGGGTGATACGATTATTGTGGATCACGTCTATAGATCCTGTGTTATATCTATTGGGGGTCTGGAGACCCAGGCAGATTTGTTATTGTTGGGGATGGTGGACTTTGATGTTATATTGGGTATGGACTGGTTGTCTCCGTACCATGCTATATTGGACTGTCATGCTAAGACAGTTATGTTGGCCATTCCTGGTATTTCTCAGATTGAGTGGCGGGGTTCGACTGATTTCGTCCCTAGCCGTGTCATTTCGTTCTTAAAGGCACAGAAAATGGTTGAAAAAGGGTGTTTGTCGTACTTGACGTTTGTGAGAGATGTGGGAGCTGAGTCTCCTAGTATTGATGTTGTACCTGTTGTGAGGGACTTCCCAGATGTATTCCCCTCAGACCTGCCGGGCATGCCGCCGGACAGGGATATTGATTTTGGCATTGACTTGGTGCCGGGCACTCAACCCATATCCATTCCTCCTTATCGGATGGCACCAACCGAGTTGAAAGAACTGAAAGAGCAGCTTCAAGAGCTTCTGGATAAGGGTTTCATCCGTCCTAGTGTGTCCCCGTGAGGTGCGCCGGTGTTATTTGTCAAAAAGAAAGATGGTTCCATGCGAATGTGTATTGATTACAGGCAATTGAACAAAGTAACAATGAAGAACAAGTACCCTCTACCACGCATAAATGATCTTCGTTCAGGCTATCATCAGCTGAAGATCAGGGACTCTAATATTATGAAGACTGCATTCAGGACCAGATATGGTCACTATGAGTTCCTTGTGGTGTCTTTTGGGCTGACCAACGCCCTAGCAGCATTTATGCATCTGATGAACAGTGTGTTCAGGCCCTATTTGGATTCATTTGTGATAGTGTTCATTGATGACATTCTAGTCTACTCCCGTAGTCAGGAGGAGGATGCTCAGCATTTGAGTATTGTGTTGCAGAGATTTAGGGGGGAGAAGTTGTATGCTAAATTTTCCAAGTGCGAGTTTTGGCTCGAATCAGTAGCATTTTTGGGACATGTGGTGTCTCGTGATGGTATTCAGGTTGATCCGAAGAAGATAGAGGCGATGCAGAGTTGGCCTAGACCGTCCTCAGCTACAGAGATCAGGAGCTTTCTTAGCTTTGCGGGATATTATCGCCGGTTTGTACAAGGGATTTTCATCCATTGCTTCTTCATTGACTAAATTGACCCAGAAGGGTGCACCATTCGTGTGGTCGGATGAGTGCGAGGAGAGCTTTTGGAAGCTCAAGACAGCTTTGACCACAGCTCCAGTGTTAGTATTGCCATCAGCTTCAGGTTCATATACTGTTTATTGTGATGCCTCGAGAGTGGGGATAGGTTGTGTATTGATGCGGGAAGGTAAGGTGATTGCTTATGCTTCTCGGCAGTTGAAGCCACATGAGAAGAACTATCTTGTTCATGATTTGGAGTTAGCTGTCATAGTTCATGCCTTGAAGATTTGGAGGCATTATTTGTACGGCGTGTCCTGTGAGGTGTATACCGATCATCGTAGTCTCCACCACTTGTTCAAACATAAGGATCTTAATTTGAGACAGCGGAGATGGCTTGAGTTGCTTAAAGATTACATTACTATTCTATATCATCCGGGGAAGGCCAATGTGGTGGCCGATGCTTTGAGCCGGAAGGCGGTCAGTATGGGGAGCTTGGCATATATTCCAGCTGAGGAGAGTCCATTTGCTTATGATGTTCAGGTGCTAGCCAATCGGCTAGTGAGGTTAGATATTTCGGAGCCCAGCAGGGTATTGGCTTGTGTTGTATCTCGGTCATCTCTATGTGATCGTATTCGTGAGCGCCAGTATGATGATCCACATTTGGCTGTCCTGAGGGACAGAGTTCAGCATGATGATGCTAGAGATGTCACCATTGATAGTGACGGCGTATTGAGGATGCAGGGCCGGATATGTGTGCCCAATATTGATGGCCTTCGTGAGTTGATTCTGGAGTAGGCCCATAGCTCGCGGTATTCTATCCATCCAGGAGCCGCGAAGATGTATCAAGACTTGAAACAGCACTATTGGTGGAAGAAGATGAAAATGGACATTATTAGACATGTAGCACGGTGCCTCAACTGTCAGCAGGTTAAGTACGAGCATCAGAGGCCCGGTGGCGTGTTCCAGCGCATTGATATTCCTGAGTGGAAGTGGGAGAGAATCACTATGGACTTCGTTACTGGACTCCCTCGGACAGCGAGGAAGTTTGATTCTGCTTGGGTGATTGTGGATAGGATGACCAAGTCAGCTCACTTCATTCCAGTTAGTACTACTTACTCATCGGAGCGGTTGGCAGCGATCTTTATTTGGGAGATTGTCCGGTTGCATGGGGTCCCAGTGTCTATCATATCCGACAGGGGCACTCAATTCACTTCTTAGTTTTGGAGAGCATTTCAGCGAGAGATAGGTATGCGGGTTGAGTTGAGCACCGCATTTCACCCTCGACAGACGGGCAGTCTGAGCGCACTATTCAGATCCTGGAGGATATGTTGCGAGCATGTGTGATTGACTTTGGTGGTTCGTGGGATGAGTTCTTACCACTTGCTGAGTTTGCCTACAACAACAGTTATCAGTCGAGTATTCAGATGGCCCCGTACGAGGCATTGTATGGCAGACGGTGTAGATCCCCCGTGGGATGGTTTGAGCCTGGTGAGGATAGATTGGTAGGGACTGAGTTAGTTCAGAATGCTCTGGATAGAGCGAAGTTGATCCAAGAGAGGCCTCGTACAACACAGTCTAGCTAGAAGAGTTATGCAGACCGTAGAGTTCGAGAGTTGTCTTTCATGGTTGGTGACAGAGTATTGTTGAAAGTTTCACCCATGAAGGGTGTCATGAGGTTCGGGAAGAAGGGGAAGTTGAGTCTCAGGTACATTGGTCCTTTTGAGATACTCAGGAGGGTTGGAGAGGTGGCATATGAGTTGGCCTTGCCACCCAGCTTATCCAGCGTTCATCCAATATTCCATGTGTCTATGCTCCGGAAGTACATCGGGGATCCATCTCATGTATTAGACTTCAGTACCATTCAGCTTGATGGTGATCTATCCTATGATGTGGAGCCTATTGCTATTTTGGGTCGTCAGGTGAGAAAATTGAGGTCCAAGGAGATTGCATCAGTTAAGGTTCAGTGGAGAGGTTGACCCGTGGAGGAGGCCACGTGGGAGATCGAGCGGGAGATGCGGAGCAGATATCCTCACTTGTTTGAGACTTCAGGTATGTTTCTTGACCCGCTCGAGGACGAGCGTTTGCTTAAGAAGGGGCGAATGTGACGACCCGACCCGTCGTTACGGAAATTACTACCCCCGTTATGTTGTAATTATATGTTTTATGCTTTTATATTAGTGTTAGAGTCTATCGGGTGAGTTAGGAGTGAATTGGATTGAAAATGAGGCCTATAGCCTTTTCGAATGGAACTTGAATGTGGAAAATCAAAACACCCAGTGCTGACCACATTGAGAGACACGAAAGTGCAGGTAACGCCAGTTTACCTGGGGTTGACTATTTAGTTAGAGGGCTCAGAATCAGATTCTGATGATTTGGTTAGTTCCGGGAGGTGATTTGTGACTTAGAGGAGCGATCGGAATAGAATTTGGAAGTCCGGTGTAGAAATAGGCTTGAATTGGCTAAGGATGAATTTTGGTGAAATCCGAACGGTAGGTGAGATTTTGATCCGGGGGTCGGAATGAAATTCCGACAATTTTTGTAGCTTCGTCATGTGATTTTGGTTATGTCCGCAAATTTTCAGGTCATTCGGACGTCGTTTGGTCGAGTTTTAGATCGAATGTGTAATTCGGAAAGTTTTAAGGAATTTAGGCTTGAATTCGATGCGAATTATGGGTTTTGATGTTATTAAACGTGTTTTGAGGATTGGAACAAGTTCGAATAAGGTATTAGGATGTGTTGGTGTGTTTGGATGAGGTCTCGGGGGCCTCGGGGTGTTTTCGGATGGTCAAACGGGAGAAAATATGAAAAATTGCAGACTTTGTGCACTGGTTCTGTTGTTTTCGCTCCTGCGGAAATGGGAGCGCAGGAGCGAGTCCGAAGGAGCGGACAAGGGGCGCAAAAGCGTAGGTAACCGCTGAAGCGGAGCCTGGTCCGCAGGGGCGGCGTCGCTGGTGCGAGAGGGTGATCGTAGAAGCGGACTTGAGGCATGATGGGGAAAGTTCGCAGAAGCGGATTGTTGATCGCATAGGCGAGTCCGCAGGAGCGGACTCGTGTTCGCAGAAGCGGGAAAGACCGCAGGGGCGGAGGTAATTCCGCAAGAGCAGACCCGCAGGAGCAGTCCGTGGCTCGCAGGAGCGGAAATAGACAAGTAGGCCTGGATTCGCAGAAATGACCAATTGGTCGCAGAAGCGGTTCCGCAGAGGCGGAAATGGTCCGCAGAAGCGAAAACCGCAGAGAGTTAATTGTATCAGAAGTTAGAAAATTTCAGAAACATTTCAACATTTGGGGTCTCGACTTTAGAGACGATTTGGGCGATTTTGAAGAGAAACTCAAAGGAATTCGTCAGGTAATCAACTATAGACTTAAATTATGATTAGTATTGATAATATTATGCAATTATATCATGAAAATGGAGGAATTTGGGGTATTTTATGGAGGATTTAGCCCTAGGCTTGAACCTTATAAAATCAAGGTTTTGAATGGGCAAATGGAGTCCGAATTTGGTAAAATGGATATGCTTAGACTCGTATTGAGATGAGGGTTCCGAATATGTGACTTTCGTAATTTTTTGAGAAGCGTACCGAAAGTCGGATTTTGGCAACTTTGGGAATTTTGATGTAGATTGAGTTGTTTTGACAGGATGTCGTCCCATTGGCCTAATTTGTTGTGTTTCTACTATATTTGATTAGATTCTACGCGTGTGGAGCTTGATTCTCGTGGAAAGGGCATCGCGGAGTAGTCATCGCGCCGTATTGAGGTGAATAATAGATATGGGTGATGACCAGCAGGTTTGAAACCCCGGTATACCACTTTGTAACGCTGTATAGCGGCGAGACACGTACTCTCTTGTGAGTGCGGGGTCGATTGTGAATTGGGGACTATGGCTTAGTCCGGCCTGTTGATACTGTGTGATGATATTAGGCTATTCTTAAGCCGTCGAACCTCCTTCTCGGATGGTTGCATATTATAATGTGATACTGACTACTCTTTAGCCGTCAACCCTCCTTCTTGGATGGCTGTGAGCCAGGTATTGGGTCCCGCGAGGATCGTTATCATTGTCTTGTGATATTGGCATGCTAGTTTACTACCAGTCTGTAGCTATTACTGTTATCATGCAATTCCAATATCTAGAACTTGACATTTATTGTTTTCAACTGAAAAATGATAAAAGAGTTTTCAAAACCACTTTTGAGCCTGCGAGGTTGCATTTGCATATTAGCCGACTGGTAGTGGATCGGGCTGCGTGCCGCAGCGGTATATATGTTGGATCGGACTGCACGCCGCAGTATTATTATGCTTGGACTGTAGGAGCCCTCCAGAGTCTGAACCCCCACAGTGAGCACGGGTACCCAAATTGGATCGGGCTACGTGCCGTAGCAGTCATTTCATGCATAGCATTGCATTTAGCTACACCTGCTAGCTGTTATACTGGTTGTTGATGTTGTTGGCTCTCTCTCTACTGTTGATATTGAATTGTTACAGGGTATTGGTTATAGCTTTACATTGTGCTTTACTGTGGATTTCTTATCTACGTTGTCTTACCCTTGTTTATTACCACTGAGTCTGGCAGTACTCATTTTACTCCGTGCACCTTGTGTGCAGATCCAGATACCTCTCAGTAGACCTGATTCGGTAGCCGCTCGTAGGCATTGTGCGGGATAGTCGAGGTAGCTGCAGCGTTCGTAGGACTCTGACTCCCCTTCTGACTGTCTTTTTTATTTCTTGTTGTCATTTCCTTTCCGCATTGAGTTTTGGTTGTAAACCTTATTACACTTATGTTCTTTAAAGGCTCTTGACTCTTGACCCTTAGGTCTATGGGAGTTGGCATGTGTTGGGACTTGGTTCCCTGTTTTGATATATCTATCACTGTTGTCTTATAACTTGTTATGCTTAAATTGGAATAAGTGAGCTTATAGCTCTGTGGTTGTTGTTAATTGGTCGGGCTGGCGTAGCAGTGTGCTGGGCGCCATCACGACCGGGTTTGGGGTCATGACAAGAGAATAAGATGCATTGTCTATAATCTGATAGAAAATTACTGCGTTCATCTGATTAAATCTTGGTTCCTTTCCTCATGAGTGCGCTCAAATTTGGCCTACTGTTTGCATATGGAGCCAAATTCTTATTTACGAAAGAAATACAACTCACAAATATTTACCAGCATTTATTCGATCTTTGAAAGCATTGATTTCGTCCATTGTGTCACATGAGTGCCTCTAAGACTGTTGCACATGTAATCAAGTGAAGGTGATAACATTTTATTTCATTTTCTTCATAGGA
The DNA here is from genome assembly GCA_032618575.1 of Nicotiana noctiflora. Classification (NCBI taxonomy): domain Eukaryota; kingdom Viridiplantae; phylum Streptophyta; class Magnoliopsida; order Solanales; family Solanaceae; genus Nicotiana; species Nicotiana noctiflora. The sequence continues at coordinate 56,049 of JASVEL010012233.1, read as the reverse complement.
CCAAGTCACTTTCTTGGTTCCCGTGGAAGATGAAATTGTACAAGGTAACAAAAGAAAAAAGACATTATGATTTTCTCCCTCGTGAAACTCTTTTTATTTCTTTTTATTTTATTTAGTCAATTTGAAGGTAATAGAGAAAGAGAGATAGGAGACATGGATAACTTAGAATGTTAAATTCAGCTAGATCACCTAATTAATAAACGGATATCAATATTTTTGCTGATCAATGAAGCTTCATGATCTTTGCTTTCTGATTTATGTAATCATTATATTTTGGCCTTACATTTTTTTAGAGTAATTCTGGAACCAAAGCCAGAGAAGATCTTAATGCAGCTACGCGTTCTGTGCAGGTCTACGTGACGCATCATCCTCTGTGGACACTAATATAATTCAAGTGTGCAGTATAGAGTGTTTATTTGATAGATTCCGATTCTTTATTATAAATTCCTACCACGTTGCTAAACTATTTTTTAGTGAAATACCGCAAGGCTCAAGTGTTTAAATAATAAGCTAAATTAGGTTGGCCCAGCTTGCTGTATCCCCAAATTATTCGGAGTGTACTACTTTGGTACCACTTTAGAAACAAACATGGTGCCAAATCAAGAAGAATATATAGAGAGATTCTGATTAGGGTTTATTGTCATATGGCGGTTGTATTCAAAGTTCTCCAGTTTGAAGTAAAAGATATTTATTGGCAATTTATTTTAACTCACACCCCCAAATTTCTCCAGTTTGAAGTGTAGGACACTTACATGATCTATTTTGACTCAAGCTCCAAACGTGTTATCCCACATATGTTATTCTCTATTTTGCTTCTAATAAGTATAATTTTACCAGACTTTTAGCATTTAATGGGCTTCTGTTGTTTCGCATCTTTTAAGTTTTTAAAATTTGAGTTAATGTCTTGAGAAGCTAAGAAGTTTAAGATTGCTCTTTCTTTCCTTATGTTATTATATTTATTAATCAGGGCAATGCATGAATTATTAGCAGGATATTTTTGAATTTGCATTGGTTCTTTGCAAAAACTTTAGGCTCCTTCAAATGAGACTGAACTGAAAACTAATTAATAACTTGGTTTTCTATCTTACTTGGATATGGTTACAATTGATTTAGTTATATCTTTAAATAAAACCTACTGCTGAGCTAGAATGGTTGATTTATTTATGTATGCTTTCACCTTAAATGTGTTATAAGGTGAATCAAATAGATAATCTTTTATTGCTTAGACGATTGTAAATATCTTGGAATCAAATGGTATAAACTATTAGAGTGGAATAACTTAGGTATGAATGAATGAAAGATATTGTTTCTGTTGGAATAATTTCTCAGAAACATCAGAGGTAAGAGGTAAGAAAGAGTCTTCCTGTTATTTAGTCTCTTTTGTTTAACCTTTCTTATCTATTTTCACATTCAGTCTCTTTAGTTTAGCCTTTGTTATATATTTTCACATTGTTATTTATGGAATAGAGCATTTTCACATTAATCCTTTGGGAAGGTGCTTTTCCTTTTGATTGTAATACTATGTTGTTATGGATGTTTCTTAACTTTCACAGTGTAAAATGACTCTCCAAAGAGAAAATTATAATCTTTCTTCCAACCTTTTCTTGATGCACCATCTTTTTAAAAATCCAACATATTAACCTTTGCAGTTCTAAGCAATCAAAAAGATAGAGTCAAGGTCATTGAACAAATTAAGTGTTTTATCATGATTGCAAATTCTTTGGCTTCTCTAGCCTATACTCTTTCCTTCGACAAAGTAGAACAAAAAGTAACACTTTCAACTTTTATCTTTCCTTTTTTAGTAAGAATTGAAGTTTTAAAATTACCATGTACTGACATTAAACTCTTTTGTAATGGTGTGTTGTTTCTCTCATATCGAAGCTACACAAAAATGCAACTTATCTTAACTAGGTAAAGGCAGAGAAATGTTATTTGCTATTTCTCCAAAGTACTTTGTCAATATGCCTTTTAGCTCATGTTTTGGTTGACTTTTTCCTTTTCTTGACGAAATTTTTCTTGAAGCACCAAATACCACATGCGCCTTTAGCTAATATGTAAATAGTTATTTCATACATATTGTAGCTATTGTGGCACCTTGAGCATCCCCTAATATATTGATCTCATGAATGTAAAGAACACTTTTTTTCTAATTCAAATTGAATGTAAATAGGTATCCGTAGATTAGCATGCAATGATGAATACTTTGGTTCGACATTTACAGCATCAATTTCTATTATATGTTTTACAAATAGTAAAAAAAAAAGTGCGTCTGCTTAAGGTCATTCTAACAAAATTTAAGGGCATTTAGGTCATTTTTATTTGCATGACAGGTGTCTTTTTCTAGCTACACTAATAATACGTGTAGCTTTCATATTCTTATATGACTCCACGTGTGATCTTCTCTTTTAACATAACATCTTAACTCCCTTTTAATTTTCTAGACATGTAGTGAGAAAAAGCAGTACAACAAAGCACCGAGAAAGGGTAAAAACTTGTTGAGTTGAAATTTGAGTTTGGTCTTAAGTGTTTCTGCTCGGTTATTGCCCTATTCCAGATTTTCCTTAAGTTTCTTCTTCTCTCTGGCCGTTAGGTGATGGGATTTTGATGATATGTGTTGGTTTTTTGCAGTTTCCTTCTTTGTGTTTTGGGCTTTGTTCTGTTTCATTTAAGATTATATGGTGTGATGGGATTTTGATAGATATCTTTTGATTTTCTTCTTATTTTGCGCTATTTTGATGGTCGTGTGAAATTGATGAAGGATTGTTGTAATTACTTTGCCCTAATTGCAATATATGTTTTAATTTTCATATATGTGTGTGTGTGATGGCAGTAATAGCCTATTTCTTTCTTCACCTTCAACTAATGCTTCTTCAATTTCTTCAGTCTTGGAATAAAGACCTTTTTTTGCGCTTAATCTTGTTCCCCGTTGGGTGTTTAAATCTCAGGTATATCTTTTTCTCCTTTTTACTATTTTTTCCCCTTTCCATATCTTTGTTGGGTAGCTAATGCTTTTGAGTTTTCTGCTTTCTTTTCTTTGTTTAATCACCACTGCTTCTTATATGACTTACTTCTTTGTTTTACTGTGCATTACAAGCGTCAAAATTACTTGCTCTTTTTCTCCTTGAATCTCTCAATCTAAAAAATTCTGCAAAAAAGATGCAATTCTGCTCCATTGCGAACCTAACAATGGACTGCAACACAAAATTTCTGTTGTATAAAAATTCGACACAACGGGAACTCCAATTAGGGATTTTCCGTTGTACTGCGTATATGTTTTCAGTTTTTAGTTTATGGCCTTCACTTGGTTTTCGTCTAAAGTATTTCGACATGTCTGCTTTCAAGTCAATAGATTAAAAACTGAGGACATATTGGACTTTTCAACCATTTACTTATACGTGTCTTCCTCCGACTGAACAGCCATGTAGCATTCGGTTCCATAGCTTCTTCTTTTTCAACTTCTGTTCCATAGCCTTCTAGGAATCTACCGTGTTCTTCTTCTTCTTCCGTATAGCAATGAAATCCTCAGTTCAATATAATCCATTTGCTTAACTGCAATTTTGTAAATCCTCAGTTCTCCTTTGTGCACTAACCAGAAATACTGTGTCCAATCCCTAACAAAAGCTACGATTTCACTTGAGAGAACTCAAATAAGAGTAGTACAAAGTCAATCTGTTGTAACCCGCATAATCAAACCGTAGCACCGAGAAAGCAAATAGAACCCATGTAATAATCCATTTTAGAAGTTGAAAATTTGATTATGATCTAAAATTATTTTGCTCGATCATTGCTAATCTTTTTAATTTTCTACTTAGTTTTCTCATCTCTCTGTAAACTAGTTTTTTTTTTTTAACATATCTCTATTTTCTCTTTTATTTTGGATTTTGTTTTAACGGTAAGTTTTGCTAAGTTTCTTGGTGATGGGATTTCGATGATATGTTTTCTGCCCATACCTAGTTTTGAAATACAACATAAGTATTAGTTCCAATTTCTTTTTCTCCAAAAAAAAGTGCATTATCTGCTGCAATAAGGGGGATTCGGTAGGTGGGTAAAGAAGTTGGGTCGGGTCTGCAGGTTATTTTAGTGTAATCAGGGCGTGCCAAATGTCGTTTTTGAGAGGGATTAACGGGTGAGGGGTATTTTGAACCCACGAGTATTTTGAACAAGCTTGTTCTTTTTCTTCTTTGTTTCAATGTCCCTCCTTCCAAAAAAAAAAAAAAAAAATGCTATTGCTATTGCATTTCGTGTCAGTGACCTAATTGGAGCGAAAAATACATAAAAGATCTTTCTCTTGTTTTTATCTTTCCTTTAGCTCATAAGTCCCGGTTTTAAAAGGGTATAGACAAAATCTTCTGATGCCTGTTGTCTCTCTTTCCGATTTTATATTTCTTTCTAACTTTACAAAGCTACTATGTTTTCCTATTGCAGTGCTAATACTGATTGAGTTCAGACAAATTTTGTTCCCTCTCAGCTCATTATCCTCCAGAAACGATAAGAATGGAGAGAACTCCATCGGCTTGTGCGATGCAGTGGAGCATTGACCTTGAAAAGGGCCTCCGTTCTAATAAACCTGGTGAGTAATAATTTTGTTAATTAAATTAAGAGTTCCTTCTGTTTAGTTGAATAAAAGTAGCTTTTAAGCACCAAGTGCTTCAAATTACTTTTAACTGTTAGTAGCTGATATATATATATATATATATATATATATATATATATATATATATATATATATTTGGATATTAGTGTTAAAAGCTGAATAGAAGGAGTTGATGTGTGTTCTTAAAACTGTTAACACTAAAAGTTGCTTATTATTATGAAAGTTGTAGATAAGTTATGCTGTCTTGATTTCCATCAAAATATTGTATCACAGGCATATAATTATAGACTTTTGAAAATAATTAATATCCTGCGTAATCCTAGTTGAAGTATACGTTTATGCAATTGCATTATAGAAAGTCTCTCTGCTTTACATTTTAATCTTCTTAAATACAGTTGAATTGCACAATTCACTGGTTTTGGAGGACGACAAAGCTTTAAACCACTATCACACAGGAAAAAGTATAATACAAAGCCTACTTTGTCCAAATGTATGCCTAAATTAAAAATTGTAATACAAAATGTGTCTAAAATTCGGAGAAAAGAGCACGTTAAGATACAATATATTAATTGATTTATCTCCACCATTCGATCAATATAGGGTATGATATAACATAATCATAATGCAATGGATATGCAAATCCATTTGAGTTTTGCAGTTGTCATTAGGGAGCCTTGCAAATTTCATATCTAACATCGACACAATTAAAATTGTTTCAAACTGGATGTTTGGTCATTGGCAAGATAATATTTGTAGATAATGGTAATACTTATTATAAGGGATGGAATTATCACTTACGTGTTGGCCTTTGAAGAGAAAGAAAACTACAACTTCCCCGCAACAGAAAAACAAAAATAAATAAAAGTGTGAAATGAAGGGTGTTTTGGGGATTATAAGAAAATTCAAGGGATAACATAGTAAAATAATTGGTCAAACTGAAAGAGCTTGTAAACTGAAAAGCATAAGTGAGGGGTGAACAACTTATGGCTTCTTTTGGCTTAAAAGCACTTTACCAAACACCAAAATAAGCCACAAAGTGCTTAACAGCTTTTAAGCCCACCCAAACACCCTCTTTGTTGTTTTCTATAAGAATGTCTTTTGCTCTTATAATTTTCAATGATGATTCCAGTTTGATTGTCAATGTCTCTTATAAATGTTGTGAAGAATCATTGTTTGGTTTAATCCATTTTGCAATAACTTTATCATTTCTGAGTGATACTTGTGTATTCTTTCTTATGATGGTTAGGTAAATCTGCAGAAGCCATACTAGATATTGGGCCAAAACTTGAGTGGTGGAGTAGGGAGTCAAATCTTAGTGCTGCTGAGTACAAAGTATTCGGCTTAATTTCTGGGGAGGATAAGCTATTTGCAAATACTATCCTCCTTAGGCTTGCAGATGCATTTAAGTCAGGGGACAAACATATAAAGCTTTGCATTGTGAAGATTTTCTTGTCCGAGCTCAAGCAGAGGAGTCGATTGAGGAGCAAGGGGAGAAAATATAAGGGAATCCTTTCGAAGGATAAAATAGATAGTTATAGAGAACTTCTAAGTAGAATAAAGATAGTATTCGACACTGGAGACGTTGAAGAGAGAGCATTGGCTTTAGCTCTATTTGGTTGCTGGGGTCATATTGCAAAAGATAGTGCTGATGTAAGATACCTCATCCTTTCAAGCTTGGTGTCTATGCATGTTCTGGAGGTAAGACGTGCTCATGTTACTCAGCACTACATATTATTTTGACATTATTTACCCAATATTCATATTATTTGTGCATAATATTGGCATGAGATGAGTTTAGATGGAGTATTGTGGTCAGTGATTCATATAGCCGACCACAACTTGTTTGGGACTAAGGTATAGTTGTTGTTGTTGTATTAACCCAATATTGCTGACTGTTTTCTCCCAGTAAACGACTTTACAGTCTATATGGGGCTTGTATGAGAGAATTTCATCACAACAGATTATCCACTGCTTGTTAAGATTCAGTTTAGGGAAGACTTTATTAAGGTGTAGGAGTACAAGATGTTTCACCCTGTCCATAACACGTTTGGTTGGAAAATTTGCTTGCTCTTCCATGCTTGCCAGTTCCGAATACACTATTATCGGGATGATTTGGAGCAAGTGTGCTGAAGAGCGTTGTAAGATATGAATGATCAAGATCCTGCCATTTTACCCCAAATAGGTTTCAGAATAGTAATAGGTTTCAGAATAGTTTCCAGATTTTGGCAGCTAGCTCAGCAGTCATAAATAAGTTCTCCATGGTACTGTGGAACATTATGCCAAAAGATCTGAAATCTGAATGGTACCATGTGTAACTTTACAAAAGCCTCATGAAAAAGTAGACTTTGGAAGGAAGCACCTTGTTCCAAATCTGGTTCTAGGTGTTGAGAAATAAAATCAAAACTTTTTCTCAATCTTTGAGGCAGTCCTCTCAAATTTTCTTCTGGGAAAAATATAAAATTAAAGTCTCCCTCTATGTGCCGCGGACCTGAATTTTCCGCTAAGGCTTTAGTCTGCTCCCTTAGAGCTAACTCCTAGCTGTACATTGGTGATAAATGCAACTATGCAAGTAACACAAACTGGAGAGTTTTATATTCAGAGTGTTTTAGCTGAATACTCACATGCTGTTTGTTTGATCTTCAATGATCTGATAGTCAAAATAGGAGTCCAAAAATATTCACAGTTTCCCGTTTATGTTATGAAAACAATGGCAAAACCAAGTTCTTTCCTAAATCCTTCAATCTTGTCTTTACTAACCAAAGGCTCTTAAGACAGACAAAAGATAGGTGATTAGTAGATCTAAAAAAACTCAAGTCTTGAAAAAGCATTAGGGATTTAATCCCTTTAACCACATTATGGATGGATCATTGGGCAACTGCAAGAATTTTATGTTTGGAATTGTTTTTTATGCCCTGGGAAAGGTCCTGATCATCTTACCTCCTATGAAAAATTATGCTCCGAGGCGATAATCTCCCTCTAACAATTAAACTAACTGTGGAAGTTTCAGCATGATCAAAATTCTAAGGGGCAAAAGGAGTTAATCAAGCGTTCGACGATCTCATCCTCTGTGGACCCTGTCCCTCCCGTGGTTCCTTTGTTCGCTATCGTCCCCACTGCCCTCTTCATCTGTCTGATATTCCTAATCAATGTGAAAGGGGTATCACTGATCATTGTCTCCTTTGTCCGTAGAGAACTTCACTTTTTCATTTGTCGCCAATACTTGACCATCTTATTTTGCGTTGCTCGTCTTTTTGTTTTTAGTCCAGACTGAGGTAACACTAACTACATAGTACATATTGTTTCTGTTTGCATCTAGCTTTTGGCATGAATGATAACTGATACAAACATATTGCATCTATCTACAGGCAAAGGCTTCTTTGTTTGCAGCTGGATGCTTTTCTGAATTGGCGAACGACTTTGCTTATGTATTTCTGGAAATGCTTGGAGGTCTTTTGATGTCATCTGAAACATCAAGGGTTATAAGGTTAGCAGGAGGACGTGCTTTTGCTAAAATGTGGTGCTCACTTTTACTAGCGGATAAAGCTCATAAGGTTCAGTATTTCTCTTCAATATGTGTTTCTGCCACCAAGCACATGCAGGCGTTCTGATTACACTTTTTGGCGCATTACACAGGCCCCTTATCCTTCTTTCTCTTTTCGTTTTGCTCTAAATGTGCTTGCTTTTCGAACAAAACATTTTTCAGAAACCATACTGTTAAACAGTTATAGAGATGACAACCTTATGCATGGTGAATGCAATGTATTTCCTTTGTATGCATGAAAACGCTAGCTATAATCTATTAATGACTATTTCAATAGTTTCTTGTTGCAACTCACAACTTCAATAAAATAGGTTTTTGATGATACCAGGTACACCTGTATTTTCTAACCACTTGCCTACATGCAGAAGTGAGTTCAAATTTCTATTGCAGTGCTAAAGTGGACCTTTCTGATATTGCAGACTGGTATGAAGCTTATCCTAGAATCTTCAGAAGAAGACTTCTCGTTGGTGATGCTAGTTTCACTTTCCAAACTTGCTTCTAAATGGACATCTTTAATTCCTATACAGGTATATAATTTTACTCATTTATCTTGATTTTCATTGTCTCTAATGCCAACAAACGTACAAAGAGAGAGGCAAGAACTACAAAAATGATAAGAAAAATAAGAAAAGAAATGGAAGCTAAGTGTTGTTTCAAAGTCCTAAATCATTATTGGTAAAGAACTGCAATGATGATAAAGGAAATAGAAAAATAATATGGAGTCAAATTAATTTTCTTGAAATGAAACTTAAGACCCAAAAAGCACAAAACAGCAACTACCATATTTTAAGGTTTTATGTAATCTTACAAGATGGATATGTTGGTAAACGGTATGTATAGCTGGTGTTAGGAATTTATGATATTAATTTGAGGTTAATTATATAATGTCATAAGTCTTGAAAAATGATAAAAATCAGTACATAACCGGAAACGAGAGAAGGTTGCCTAAGATGGTTTCACCATCTCCTATGTGGACCTCCAAATATTTCATTTTAGGCATGAAGCTGGTTTTAGAGAAGCTTCTGCCAGAGTAAGCTTAAGTGCTAGGTATAGGGAATCTCTAGCTTTAGAGAACCCCTAATTTAAAAGACCAATTCTTTACCAATATTAGAATGAAATAGGCCTGAATAAAGCACAATGTATAGAGAAGAATCATATTTACTTAGGCGAACTAGCTTGGGATTTAGGTACAGTTGATTGATTGATTTAATATGTAAGGCCAGCGATATTACTGTATTAGTCATGACTGAGGTGGTCTCTGCAAACTAGTCGAATCATAGACCGTATAATATCAAAATCAGGGACATCTATTGTACGTTCAACCTGATTTTTTGCATATTTTTTACTGGATTTTGGTAACAGATGAAATTACTTTTCTTTACCAGATGGAACTACTTTTCTCATTTATGGCAAAGGACAGAGGTTTGAGCCTGCAAGCTTTGGCATTAAAATGCCTCCATTTCATTTTAGCCAAAGGAATTTATCACTTCCATGCCAGTTCAAATGTGACTCGAAAGTTGTTTGGTGTCATAAATCAATCTGATTTTCCACCAGCTTTACAGTTTGAAGCTCTAAGAGCTTTGTACAAGGTATTTCTTCCGTTCTGTCAAACTTATGGTATTGGCATCACACACCTACTGTTTACGTTCTCTTACTTTGCAGATGCCGCTGCTCAACCTGGAGACTATTCCATGCACAGAGATCCTCACTAGTTTCTCCAAGTTCTTACAAATTGTTGAGTTCAAACTACATTCTTCAATTATCTCAGAGAGGCTTTTCTCTGTTCATGTATTAGCCGGTATTATTGACAAGCTTTTGGGAATACCAAAAGATGCAGCTGGCGGAATTGGTTCAGTTGTTGCATCTCGCATGATTACTTTCACCATCGATCGTATCTCCCAACTAATAAAGTTAGTGGTTGATAATCCTCATCCAAACAAAGAGGCGGAGCAGGAGGTAAAAAGTTTACTCTTTATTTTAGTTAATCTGGTCGAAAGACATCGAGATCTCTCTGGTATTGTACTGGATAAGATCTGTATAGTTATCGAACATCTGGTCCGCATGCTCAAAGACGTTACCAGCATGGAGAATTCAGGCTCAGAAGATCATCATATGATAGAGCTCGACAAAGAGAACCATACATCAACTGCATCGAGAGTTTTGGTTTGTTTATCCCAGATTCTGATAACTTGCTTTGAAATGCTGGAAGTTTCCACTGCTGGTGCCACCCAAGTCTTCAACAGAATGGAGCATTTGGTTGAGCAGGTGCACCGGTGCAGCTTACTTCCTGATTACATCCGCATAATATATCACCTTTTATTGCACTTCCATGCTGGATATCACTGTATGTGGCTGAAGATAGGGGAAGATACGGTTTCTAATAGAAACTTTCATCTATCTCGTTGTAGTTCTCTCTCAGCTGATGGTTCCCTGTCCCAGAATGAAAGTCTCATTGTTGACTGTGTGAAGGAAATTTTGGATAAAAGAGACTATTGGTTGTCTTATAAGCTTGGAAAATATGCGGCATGTCATGGTGCATGGTTGGTAGCTGCTTACATATTTGGGGATCTAATTCCAATGGTTCGATCTGATATCTGTTGTTTGTGGTTGAAATCCTTATCCCATCTTTCAGAATTAGAAAGACAAGTCCAGTTGTTCAGGCTTACTCTTTCTGGAAATACTGCCGGGGAAACTACGACAGTTAATCAAATTGAAAATGTTGTCGGGGCCTCCAACAAACTTTGTTCTTTAGAGGAAGCTTTTGGTACCTCTGTTTCTGGTTGTGCTTTTAGCTTCCAGAGATGGTTTATTACTATAAGATCAAAGGTTGTTGGAGTGGTAGCAGATGTACTTAAATTATTGAGCACAAATACGTTTTCAGAAGAAGCCTCCAGAAGTACTGAACGACTAGGGGAAAGGATTTTGGTTCAGCAGTCGGAATCTTCACAAGGACTCAGCTGTTTGTTGCAATTGCTTGACCACGCTTCTTCTCAGCTCATGAGGCTAGCAAGAGAATTTGATCTCTTAGGAGCGTCATTCATTGGCATGGACAGAAAAAGTATGAAGATAGTTTCTGATCTTGGATTAGGTTGTTCACTATTAGCCTTTAGTACTGGATTAACATTTCGTTTTGTCAGTTCCCATGGTAAACAAGATTGTAGTATTTATTGTCTTGAAACCTCAGAGGAGCAATTTCATACTGTGCTGGTTCATGACTTATTAAGGAGACTGGGCTATATAGACTTAGAGACTAGCAAAAATTTACGGCAGCTTTTGGATTTCTATCGAAGTTCTAGGAGCTGTTCCATGCAAGAATTCCAAAATGAAATTTCTTCCACTAGTGTTGAAGCAAGAGATGTTGCTAAACTTTGTAAATATTCTGTTCAGAGATTTCTTAGTTTGCAAGAGAGTACTGTACATGTCAATACTGGTATATCCCAAATTCCCTGTGATGCTGTGCAGTTGCTGTTCAACATTATTTTCTCGTGGATACAGATCCCTTTTCGGACTCCCAAACATTTTTTTCGATTGAGGTAACTGAAGTTTCATACGCGGACTTTGCAATCAATAAGAGGATCTGGAGCTATTATTGAAATATTTTGATATTCTACTGCTGTTAGTCTGTTTTATATTTCATATGGTAGCCAACTCATGCTCAGATGCCACCGTCTCCTTTTTATCTAAAATTGTCTCCAGTGGGAATATATAGTAACAGATCATCTAAAATAATTGTGGATTCTAAATATAATGATTCTAGAGTTTTGCATTTTTAATTTTGATAGCATTCTAATATTGAACCGTGAAATGGCAGGCCTCCCATTTCTGCTGAGCTTTTCATAACAAATGAAGCTGGTAAAAGGATAGATAATATATCTGTCTTGTCAGGCTTTCAGCTCCCTCTAACTCTGTGCATTCAACTAAGAAATATATCACCAGATCAGCTGTCTCGGGTGTCGAAGCTGTACTGCATCCTTCGCTCGCGAACATCCTTTCAAGTATTTACTGAAAGTGAGGATAAGAAAGTACCAGAGTCCAGTTGTCAGGCTTGGAAAAGCAATCACATGGTAGACCTTAATGACAAGCTATTGCACTTTACAACAGGGTTTCCCAAGAGGGGTGGATTACATGCTATGGGAAGTGCTGAAGGGACTTCAGTTGTGGATAAATTTGTCTCTTTTGATCCTAATGAGAAAGGGCAAGGATTTGCAACCTGCTTGCTAGATGTTTCTGCATTTCCTGTGGGTTCTTACCAAATCAAATGGCACAGCTGCTGTATAGACAATAATGATGCTTACTGGAGCCTTATGCCCCTGAACACTGATCAGTTATTCACTGTACATGAATCTTCTAATATTGGTCCTTTAGTTGGAGTACCATAGACTGCAGGTATTTAGTTAAAGCCAGAATGAGTTATTTTTATATATTAGAAGAGCTAGGTTTCGATATATGTGCTTTGTGGAATTTAATTCAAACCTGAGGGATTTAGTCATTTCAATTACTTAGTTGATTTTGCTCCCTGCGGCAGCTTTTGTTTTTGCAGCCAACACATCTTCATTTCTTACTCAGCCGTATCTTATTCCTTCGTTTGTTTCCCTTCTCTTCAGTTTCTCAAAGATATACTCCAATTTATTTTGTTCTTGTCTTCTTGATGCTCTTTAAATCTGATATGAAACTTGGGGTTAGATAGTAGGGCATGAGGGAGAAGAGTGCAAGTCAGGAAGAAGAGACTATTTAAAGCTCTTCATCGGAACCAAAGGTAAACATTCTCTCTTTCCTTTCTTTCTGTCTCAAATAAGCCTGCTGCATAGTCTTGAAGAAGTGTTTGCTTTCCTCTATATTTAGTCAAGACTATGCAGCAGGCTTATTTGGGTTTCTGATTGTGGAATGCATGGATCTCTGTTGATTATGGTTGGAATATTTTGGTTGACTGTGTTAGCTAATTTCATCTAAAACAACAGGTCAGGATACTTTAAATATCCAATTTCAAATTTCAAAATTCGATGTAGTTCCATTATCTTCAGAGAATAGAGGATAGATTCTGTACTTAGAGATTTGGTGGCGATTTCCAAATGCAGATGGGCTTGCCTGAAACTGTTGAGAAAGTGTATCAGTGAGAAGTTTAGCAGAACATCCAGGAGAGTAACGTTTGCTAGAGTCATAAAATGTAGGTTTAAGATAGTTGTTGGTGTAGCCTTTGCTGTCTATGGAGACGAAAAGTAGCGACCTTGACAGCTCACTTGAGAACTCAATTGGCTGTAAAAAATCAATTCTCTCAGATAGATGCACGCACTTTCCCTGCAAACACAAGTAAAAGCTAGCTCGTGGTTAATATAATGGCAGTGCAATGGCAGTAGGGTCACTCATTTTCCTTGTGATACTGATGGTTTTCCAGGTAACTTACATACCTTTGAGTTTGCATTCTCAAAGAAGTATTCATACTTTTGCAAAAGTGTTCCTTTTCTGTGTGCAAAGAGGAGCCTCTAAGCTAGGATTGGTGGATTCTCTCTGTTTTAAATATCAAAAAAGTATGGAAGGTCTTACTGGGATTGTTATTTCAGTTTCAAATCTTGACATGCAGTTCAAATTTTGCGAAGCTAACTGTTTAGTTGATTTCAGAAGCTAAACTACTTTTTAATGGCGTCGCCTAAGATAATAAATTTTCTTGAAAATTCGAAATGGCTGGGTAGCAACGTAAAAGCTTTGTGTTCTTACAACAAATTATGTGTGAACAGCAGATGGATATATAAGTTGCAAAAATTCACCCAAATGTTAGCAGGGGAAAAAAGAAGAAGAAAGCTAGGAAGAATGCTAACATTTTTTTCTTTTGACAAAGGGATGCTAACATTTGTTAACAATTCGCTTGAAATCACCTTTCAAAGGGAAGATAAAAATAAGAGATTGAAAAAGTTTAGAGTGTGCTTTTTTGTTATTTGGAAACTGTCTTGATTAATTGGCTTTTTTAAAATTATGATGTATTTTTGCTTAACTAATGAAAGTTTAACTTCTACAGTATCTTGACTTTCACATTTTATAGTAAATTTTTTTTTCATTTTAAACGGCACATGTGAATTGAATTATAGATGTACTTAAACAGAGAGAGGAAATGAGTAACAATTATAAGAAGACAAAGATAAGACTCATGAATTAAACTGTAGATGTACTTATTATATTCCATGCTAGTTAATTATCTGCTTTTTTTTGCACTGTCAAGTTATTACTGGAGAGCTATAGCTTGCAAGGCACTTTTCTAGATAAGAAAGTGAACAAATATTAACAATAAAAGAAATGAAAAGTGAAAAAATATTATGAATGGTAATACTTGATCATTTATACCATTTTATCATATAAGATTGGATATTTATGTCCCATTAGAAATGAGATTTTGTTGGGCCATTAGAAAGGATAAGTAGGCGCTTAATTTAAGCAAAAAGAGTATGTCGAAAAAAATGTAGGTTATTTAATTCAACCGTTTCATATTAATTCATACTTCATCGCGACATAATAACTATGAAATGTTGGAAATCTGAAAATTAATAATTTCTACTGTTTAAAACTGAAAATTGAGCATATCTGAAATGCATATGAACAGGATAGGAAATAAGATCTTAATAACTAATCATGAAATTAACGTTTCTCTAGAAAAAACCAACGAGTTCTTAGGTGATTCCGTTTATGATAATTGACAGGTAGTGTCCTAACTTATTAACAGAGTAGAGAACATCTAGTTGCCAAGTTATAGAAACAAATAAAACAACTTTATCTCCACTTTACATACTATCAACAATCTTTTGTAGTTAATGTGAATCTTATCATTATCAAGTTAAAGTGTCGTAGATATGATCTCTTTCTTTAAATATAAACCTTATCAAAGAAAGATCTTTCATATAAATTGAATTTACTTGAACTGAATGGTTGTATATATAATGTGTTGGTCCGAGAATTTGATTTCATTGTTTAGGCGAAGATTTTAACTTCTTAGTGATGTACAAGAGCTGAAGGGGAGCCTTAGCGTAACTAGTAAAGTTGTTGCCATGTGTGACCAGGAGTTCATGAGTTCGAGCCGTGAAAACAACCTCTTGCACTGGGTAAGATTGCGTTCAATAAATCCTTGTGGTCCGGCCCTTCCCTAGACCCCGCGCATAGCAGGAGCTTAGTACACGGGGTTGCCTTTTAGAGATGTACAAGAGGTCTCTTAGGGGTCGTTTGGCATGAGGGATAAGGTGGGATAAAGTGTGGTACTAAATTTATTGGAGATATAATATATCGTCAACCAACTTAATCCTGGGTATCTGGTCTTATTCCATCAAACTTGGTACTCCCTTTGTTCCAGTTTATGTGAACCTATTTCCTTTTTGGTCCGTTCTAAAAAGAATGACCCCTTTCTAGATGTGGTAAAAATCTAGCTTAAAATTACAATTCTACCCTTAATGAGAAGCTTTTATAACCACACAAATACTCTGGGCCCTTTTTTTACTTGTTTAGGGCCACAAATTCTAAAAGTCTTCATTTTTTCTTAGATTCCATGTCAGTCAAACAGGTTCACATAAATTGGAACGGAGGGAATATTATTTTATCCCACCTCCCAGCTGCCAAGACTATAATGTCGGGATAATTTAGTCCCATACCAAACGGTTCCGAAAGCCTTTCCAAGGGTAGGAGTAAGGCCGTGTACGTTCCATCCTCCCCAATCCCCAAACCCCACTTATGAAAATATGTTTGTTGTTGTTAAAGTCTGCTAAGAGAGTTTTATTTGTTCAAGTATTTAGCTTAGTAAAAAGATAAGTCGATTTTAGAGCCAATCCAGAAATTTAGGGTGCCCTATTTACAATTTTGGACATTGCCATTAGAAACATTACTCCAACTAACTAATGAATCATATGATGTATGTCATCCATATCAATGTTAACCAATCAGAATAAACTTTCTTTTTTAATGACTGAGAATTCCCCGGGCCCAACTAAAAATACATGCTCAATGTTTTATGTTTGAGCTATATGCATAGCAGCTGTATACCATGCATGTAAGTATATATCATGTTTTAATGTTGAAGTTTTCTGATTGACATTGAGGTGCTTCTAATGACAAGGGATGAAGCTTCTTCCAACTGGTAGGAAGAATTCACTAGCAATATTCTTGTATTCATCCATTGTGGGAATCTTTGCTACTATAATTACAATCCTAGTGTTTATTCTTTATGCCATTCTTCTTAAATTTCATAATAACCGTTGCTAGTTTCTTTCATTTATTGGAGTGGTATCTTTCTTTCTGCGCTATGTGCCACAATTGTTGCATTCAATACTTATCGAGATTGGTATTCGTGAAGACATGTATAGCCCTGTATGTAAGTTCTTATTGTTGGTTCTGTTATTACTTATATTTTGGAACTAAGGCTCCGTCCCCATTTCGTTCAATATATCAGTGTTAGGAAAACCATTTTCTAAGGGTCCTCATGCCAATGAAAATCTACCTCAGATAACTTGATGTTGAGTGCCTCTATTTTATTTAAAGTCCAAAATTAATGTCCAAAAGTGTATGTTGCAAACTCCTGTTGTTTTTTTCACGATAAGATTGAATTTTCGAAAGTGCAATCTACCTTTTGGTTTCGGCATTGAGCATTCTGCTTTTCAGAGAATTTTGGGTGATGCACTGAACTTTTTTTGGCAGTTGGCAAATTCTGCTGCTTTTCCTCGTAATAGCTGGAGCTTGGTTGGGAAGGAGAGCCTTGGGGCAATGGTAAAGTTATCTCGGTACGACCTATAGGTCACGGGTTCGAACCGTGGAAGCATCCGCTAATGCTTGCATTAGGGTAGACTTTTATATCACATCCCTTAGAATACGGCCCTCCCCTGGGGCCTGCGTGACACTGGGATGATTTGTGCACCAGGCTGCCCTTTTTTTAGCCTGGAACTTGGCTGGAATTTTGGGTTGTTCACAAACTTGTTCTTTTTGATGAAGTAATTTCATTACTGGAATCAAGAAGATGCATAAATTACAAAAGAGTGTAGCAATTGTTAGCTCCTTACAAATGTTTATACTAGTACTAGGGAGCTACAACTACAACAACAACAACAACAACAACAACAACCCAGTATAATCCACTTAGTGGGGTCTAGGGAGGGTAGTGTGTACGGATACCTTACCCCTACCTTAGGGTAGAGAGGTTGTTTCCAAATAGAACCTCGGCATCCTTCCCTCCACGAAATTCCCACCTTGCTCATAGGGAGATTCGAACTCACAACCTATTGGTTGTAAGTGGGAGAGCAACCCCTCTTATCTAGTACTAGGGAGCTACAAAATTCATAAAACTATCAGGGGAGTCTATTAGATAAGCCCAGCTATACAAATACATGAGGCATCTAGCCTTGAGTTTGTGGGGAGAGGTTGATACTCCATCGAAACACCTGCTGTTTCTCTCATTCCAATTGCTCCAAAAAATAGCTGCAGGTATCATCTTCCATACTTTCCTGATGGGGCTATCAACTTTCCAGTAACTCCAAGACTCAAAAGCATCCCTGATATTATGTGGCATGACCCATCTAAGTCCAAAGAGTGATATACTCCATAAATTTGTTTCAACAGGGCAGTGAAGAAAAAGATGGTTGTGAGTTTCTGCTCCCTCTGGCACATGTAGCATCTATTCACGTTCGCAAACTTGTACTTGCAGAAGATGGATCCATTGACATCGGAGTATCTCAATATGTTGGTTGGTCCATTCGAGTTTTTGCTTCGGGATTGATTATTAAGGTTTCCATTATGGCTAGGAATACCTTTTTTTTCCACCTATAAATTTGATCCTCCAAAATTCTCACACTTTTGGTAGTCTGCAGCGCTTGCGGAGTTAATTGGGCAGTTACATAGCTTTATTTTTCCTTCAGAGTTCTCTGGATCTTTTATTGGTTTTGGAGGCAGTGATATGTGGAGTTCTGATTTCGCTAGTCTTGAGGAGATTATTCCGTCCCAAATATGTTTTGTGCTTTTGCAAGTGAGTCTGCCTTTATTTTTATTGTTTTAGCTCTTTTCTCCCAATAATTTTTGGTTGATGCTTATGTAGTCTGGTCTTTTTATTCTATTGTTATGTATATAGGCGAAGGACTTTTGCTTTTGCA
This sequence comes from Nicotiana noctiflora, assembly GCA_032618575.1. Classification (NCBI taxonomy): domain Eukaryota; kingdom Viridiplantae; phylum Streptophyta; class Magnoliopsida; order Solanales; family Solanaceae; genus Nicotiana; species Nicotiana noctiflora. The sequence goes on along the minus strand of JASVEL010012233.1, from coordinate 37,808 downwards.
GTAACTTCATATTTCACACTACGGTTTTTATGCAAAGCAGGAATTTATTACAAATAGACACAAGTGCACCGGGCTGCCCTTTTAGACATGAGTTATCTCTGGGAATCTCAGGATTCTTACACATAACTGATAAAAGGGTCATATGGTTCCAGGACTTTTTGAGAGAAACCGAAATGACACAATCAGTCGAGGTTAGACTAAATTAGTTATTAGTAGATGAAGTGAAAAGTGCAAGGAGCTTCTCTTACATGTTTTTTTCCTGCATGTTCTCCTTTCAAGCCGTCAAGCTTGTTATCAGAGACAGATTCATTCGATTCTACATTCCACAGTACTCCTGAACGAAAGAAACTTTCAAAGGAGGAGTGGAATAAGTTAACTAGAGGCATACAATGAAGGCTATGGAAGAGCTCGTTTCTTCCACTGATTTTAGCAATGGGCCATTGCTCACGCAGATATGATTACTTTAGCTCCAAAGAAAGAAACAACAGCTAGGCAGAGAAGGTGGTACCCATGGCTATGACAATAAAATGCAAGATTCTAGTTAGTGGAGATCATAGGCGTCTGGACTTGTTGTAAAATGCTACACATTTTTAATCTAGACAGTGATTCCTTTTTGTAACTTATGTATTATGGTGTGTCTACATTCTTATTAGTTTGAGCTAGTGTAACCTTATTGACTTGTACAAGGCATTGAAACTAACTACATTTTTTTGTTGAATGTAACAACTGGATTATAGAATGAGGCATTTTGCATTGTAGGTAGCCTGTGGGTTTACTCACAAATGTGAGATGACTATAATTTTCATTTACAATTATGTCACTGCTACATCCTGGTGAACTCATATGTCATATGACATGCGCCATTATTGATTATTAATTTATCTGTTTCAGTTTATGTGAACCTATTTTTTTTTTTTTTTGGCCGTTTAAAAAAGAATGAACCCTTTTTATATTTGGTAATAATTTAGCTTAAACTTATAATTCTACCCTTAATGAGAAGTTTTTATAACCATACAAATACTTTGGGTCCCATTTGGACTTGTTTAGGACCATGAATTCTAGAGAGCAAAAAACATAACTAGACAAAATTATAGGAAAATTTTCAATGATGTAGCAGCATTCAGTCTTTTACACATAAGGCAAGAAAATATTTATATTCTTAGCTAAAATCCTTTAAATATTGTACCTTAAATCATGCTTCATTCATAGTTTCAATTACCTACTTCTCCTTAATTAAGATAATTAGTCCTTAATCTTTATATTTCGTGTTTCATATATTTCATATGTCATCTATTCCTATATAAAGAGATGAGAAATAACTAATAAGAAGAAAACAATTGAAATATCTCATCTTTTATGTACATATATAATCAATGGTACAATGTGTGTATATATATCTCTGTCTTTTGTATGTACATATGTATTCCTATATTTTTCATTTCACACACAAACTCGACACCCAAGTAATATACCTAACCAAGTACTTTAATTAAGTATATAACACATGCCTTTTTATACCTAAACAAATTAAATAAGCAAAAATATTCCATATTTTTTGAAGATGAAGTACGTTTATTCCTAGACACAATTAAAATACATAGCATATTTTGTTTATTTGATTATGCTTAGGTATAAAATTGTTATGTATTTTTCTTCAAATATATGGTATATTCTATTTATTTAATTGTGCTTGATATAAAAATGGTATGTACGTTCTCTTCAACTTAGTTAGCGTAATAATAATAATAATAATAATAATAATAACAATAATAATAATAATAATAATAATAATAATAATAATAATAATATATTGATTATTAAATATATATTATTTTAAAATATACAATATATTTTGTTATGTTTGTATAGACATGGAGAAGTTTAGAAAATATTTTATGTCAAATATATACAAAGTATATTTAGATTTCATCAAGAAATACATAAATTATACCTTGAAATATACATAACACATGCATCAAATATGTATATTTTTTATAGTGCATATATACAAATTTATATAAAATACAAATTTAAAATGTATATATAAAGAGAAGAAGCAGAGTGAAGGAGTGAAAAAATTAAAAATAATGGGGTAAAATATTTTATGGGATTTGAAAAGATCTTGCATAGATTAAAAACGGACAAGCACCCCCCGCCCCTTCCCAAACAAAACAAAACGTGAGAGAAAGAAAAGTTAGCTATTAAATTCCCCATTTAATGGTATCCCTTAGTTCCTCATCACATAAATTTTAAAATATGCTAAATTTGTAAAAAAATCTATCATTTATGGAATAAAGAAGAAGTGATGCCATTAATAAAAATAATATTAAATAAAGGATCACCCATGTAAAAATCTCAATTCTAAAAGTTTTTATTTTTTTCTTAAACTTTGTGTCCGGTCAAATAAGTTCATAAATTGAAATGGAGGGAGTACATAGTTTGATTAAATTCACTCAGAGAGCAGTGAATTTAATGACTCTCAAAGTTTATATTTTACACATTTTGAGAAGAAATAACTAGCAATAAGTTATAGGTTTTGAGGTTAATAAAATGGTGACAATCATGGGAAGAGAAGAATATTATTTGATTTTTTCATTTATTTTTAGCTTCATCATAGCAAAATCAAAATAAGGAAGGTGAATTGTCGAAAGCAGGGCTTATCTATGTGGAGGAGTATGGGGCACGTGGATCCATGCTCTTTTCCTTACACTATGTATAATAATGTTAGTATATATTAAAATAATTAAATTTATGTGTACATCCTAACTCAAAGAGTCCTATGATGCAATTGTTATTTGGTGCACCTTTACAAAGTAAAATTAGGGAGTTTGAATCTTATTTCAGTTTTTATCCCTTTTTTTTTCTGGAATTGAGCTCGGTTTTCAAATCACGTATGTGGGCTAATGTTCGCTCTTGTATTTTATCTTCCCCCAAAAAGCATGTTTTTTTTACCGACGCGCAAAGAAAATATTTTGTTGCGAATGAACAAGATATTGAGGAATTGTCCATACGTAAAATTAGAATTATTGATACGGGCCTTTTCCACAGAAAAGGGGAATCTTGTGTTCCAATAGAAGCAGAAGTGATGTGGATTATTCAAGAATCGAAGTCGATTTGCTTTATAAATTTGGTTTATTCATTCAAAAGCCCAAAATCTAATATTGAAATCTCTATTCTTCTCATCCGCGCCCCATTCCTCTCCCCCCCCCCCCCCACGTGCGCGTTTTTTTTTCAAACGCTATCTAAAAAGGCGACTGCCTGCTATAGTAGCACGGCAGTGGCAATATGGCCACTACTCCTCCATCCACGGTGAAACCACCGGACCACTGCCAAAACTTGCGTCCCATAAATACGCACCCACCCCAACAAGTTTCATTCCAAAATTTCATCCCAATCATAACAAATCTCAATTTAGGTGATGCGATCACTGTTCATAAAAATCGGCTGGGGAGTTCTGAAATTTCCCAAGGATTTTCTGGGTCAAAAAACTAAATTCCAAACCGTGGAGATTGTTCTCCATCATCAGGTGCACCTCCCTACCAATTTTCAGACAACTCCACCGTGGGAATCATCGTCTCCGACGAGTTGCAGATCAATGGCATAGCAGAAATGGCCGGCCATGGATTTTCAAGTGCTCAAATGGGAAAAACTCGATACCAATGTTCAAGGCTTGATGCGGAGGACTTCATTGAACCTTCAATTTCTCATGCGCATCAATCAAAAGCTTCGAATTTTAAATCAAAGACCTCAGGCAGCGTGAAAATAAATTACTGTCAGTTGAATATAAATTATACAATAAAAAATAAGAAATAAATACTCCAATCGTAGAAATGTGTTATCCACAATTAATCTGCAACTTGTCAACAAATTTTTACAAAAACTACAAATTAACTATATTAACTTACATTATAACTACAATATGGAAATACTTTACACATGGAAGTTCTTAAAGTTGGAATTGGCCACAACTACATTTCTTGTTTTCTAGACACACAATGTACCGCTTCACACCATCCAACACAGTATGTATATGATTTGTTGAAGCCCTCACCTACATTTTCAGAACAAACACAAAGAAAAAAATTACAATATTAAAAATATAGCATCTACAAAATATCTACATTTTATCTATAATTGTTCTACAAATTAACTACAAACTACAAGTAAACTACAATTTGCTTACAATCTATCTACAATCTGGAGACGCTGTATATTAAAATATTTTTTTCCTGCACCAAATAAAATACTTGTAGTCAAATTATAGATATATGTAGTAAATTTGTAGATAACATCATAAAACTAAAATTCTAAGCATTTTCGAACTACACAAACCTGTATTATCATCTACCATAATTGCTTCAACTTCAAAATTACCAAATCTGCCATAGTTATCCCAATTGTCATTAAATTTTAGCATAATTACGATTTTGGACATGATTCGTGTAGTTGATAAAAAAAAAGACGATGACCAGATATAGTTTCGACAATTTGAGTATTGAAGTCGACGAAGAATAATTTTGTATTCTACAATTTGTATTGCGTTGTAGAATTAGTAAAAGCAATTTGATTACTGGAGCTTCAAGCTTGCGTTTTTTGAGAATTGTAGTTGAGTGAGAGAAGAGAGATCTCTTTCGAGAGAATGTGCATCAATGAGATCTCCTTCCGTTTCTAAATTCGAATTTAATGTTGACAGAATCACACGCAGATCTGGTGCCTTCATTTTAGCACGTCTTTTATGGCAAAATTTACCTATTTTTGGGTTGGTATATAATTTGTAGTAAAAGCGTGGACTACACAGGTAAATAACAAATTATGAACGTTTTTAGTAATAAGGTTTGATATATGGTATAGATAGGTAAAAATCCCAAATAATAATATTAATCTCACGTATGGTCCAAAATAAATAAAAAAGGTTTCCATGCTCTTCATAAACAACTTTTGGACTTTCCATCGCCTCTTTTTCTTGAACTTTCACATTTCATATAGTATTAACAAAAACTAGTTGTTATTGCTCTGTTATTGATATTCGACTTCGATCATTATTAGCAACTTGGCCACGAGTCTCATTGCTTCTTGGTCAACCTCGATCGATACTTTTCTTAATGTCACTTTACGCTAAATTTTCTTAAGGAAGATTTTGGCCTATTAAAATGAGCTTCACATCCTACAGTAGAAGCTCTTACAAAATATGAAGAGGGACTTTACACAAAATAATAATAATAATCTCACGTATGGTCCAAAATAAAAATAAAAAGTTTTCATAAAATAACTTTTTAACTTCCCATCACCTCTTTTTCTTGAACTTTCACCTTTGCATACAGTGGCGAAGCAAGAACCCTCATGAAGGGTGTTCAAAAAAAAAATAGCTAGTGGGAATTGAACTCATGACCTTATGTAAATTTTGAACACCCTTGACCACTAAACTACACTTTTGGATAGTGTTAAAAGTGTTCAAAACTTCATATATAGAAGTAAAAATAGATTTTACCTTATATATACAGTGTAATTTTTCGACGAAAGATGTTCGGATGAACACCCTTGCGCCCCTAAATCCGCCCATGTTTGCATATATGTATATTTACTGACATTGTGATTCAACTTTGAATAACTTCTCCACAGTGAGAGCTTACGTCAATTTTATAAAATTATATCACCTAAAAGATCACTAAATATTATCATTCATATAGGGGTAGGACATAATAGCTTGACAAATAAGCAAGTTTACATCTGTATTATGCTAAAATAAGTTAGATAATTGTGTATATAAGTAAAAAATTATTTTCACAATACATTTAGTTTATATGCGGCTGAACAATATCACAGAAAATAATAGACGTTATTTCCACCGTATTTCACGTAGAAACACAATTTATGTGTATTATTCATTATTTTATCACCTATTACCATCCAAAGTTTTAATGTTTCTGCGATATCTTAATCAAAATTAGTGTAAGAGAAAAGAAAATTTATTTGAGATAAAAGAAATTCCTAATATTCATTTGTTTATCCCTCAAGGCGTGGAAAAAGGTGCAAGTGGGCATTTGACAATAGGGGTGTCTGCTTCACCAATTAATTATGCATAGACATAATGCTTGTGTATTAAATAATCATGCCGATAGTTATGTTGATGAATAATTTATCATATATTTAAGAAATGTTTTTGTCTATAATTACTCTAATCATATATTTAAGAAATGTTTTTGTCTATAATTACTCTAATCATGTATTGGTAAGAGACACACTTTTTTTTATACTATCACTAGTAAATTCACCCGCGCTTCTCACGGATTATTAAATTTATGAATGCCAAAATTTATGAATTTTCTTTTATCTTCAAATTCAAATATTTCAAGTTTTAACCAATTATATTATCCACACTTAAATTTATACATTTTTCATAATTTTCCATTCACTTAGAGTTTTTAGTCTTCCAAAAAATACATGATTTTTGTATAATCTATATAAGTGAAGCAATACTTTTATTTTTCTTAAAAGAAATTAAATAAGGAAAAAATTTTCAGGAAAAACTTTTTCTGTACATATGTTTAACAAAGTTAAGACATGATTAGTTCCTTGTACATTTATTATGTGCATGTAAATACCTTATTATATGAGTCCGTTATGTAATTTTCGTCATTTATTCCATTCTTTTTCCTTTTTTAACTATTTTTTATTTTTAACTTTTCCTTTTTCCCCTTTCCCTCTTTCTTACTTCTCTAACGGTTTTTCTTTCTTTAAAAACGTTGAATCGCTTTTTTTTAATTGAATTCCTAATAATAATGATAACTAGCAAAAAGATAATAATTTAAAAAAAATTAAAAATAGTGCATAAAAATATACTCTGCTATAGGATATGATTATATTATGCATTAATTATTCAATTTAATTAGAGAATACAAAAATAATCAGTTTAATTAGAGAACAAATAGTGCACCAACATTCAATAATTTTTCTTTTTCGATCACTGAACTTAATAATTTTTCATAGAATCCTTATACTAATTTGGTGCATGTCTTCATCGGTCGTACCACTTCCTTCTTATTCAAATTTGTTTTACCATACCACCAAAGGATATGATGTAGTGGATAAAACCGTTCTTTCCTTAACTAGAGGTATCGAGTTCGAGCTCTAGGTATAGAAAAATCCTTGGTAGGGAGCGCTTCCCCCGAAAGGGGCCCTAGTGGTGCGAATCCGGATATAATCGGGCTTCAATGCGAGTACCGAATACAGAACGGAAAACCAAAAAAAATTATTTTACCATTTGGTCTTTTTAATGCTACGCATATAATGAATTATGTTTGATTAATGGTTATCGGAATATTAGATAACAATTAAGATGAATTTTTTCACAGAAGACTCATATATAATTTTAGGTTGGTGAAAGATAACATGAATAACTTTCCATCACTGGCAATCATTTTTTGAACAATAAGAATCAGACTTAAAATAGATGCATAACTTCTTTGTAAATAAAGATTGAAATAAAACAAAAGAAAATTTTCTTGAAGTAATTTCTTTATTGCACTAGAAATCTCCTTCAGCCTCCAATATAAATTACATGATTATCTACTTATTGTTTTCCTTTCCTATAAGATTAGAGAGCCTAAATAAGTAAAATAACCAGATAAAACTAATATACATGTTTAGTTTCTTTTAGTTTCTCGAGTTGAATTAACTTAGAAACATAAAATAGTTCAAAATTTCCTCCAACCCAATATCATTATCTTTACACCATAAGATTACTCACTCTCTTATTTAAAAATCAATTCATCAACTCATCTTTCACCAAAAGTTCATATTCTATTATCAATTGCAAATAGTAATTATAATAAAAATTAAATCCATCCAAACCAGCGCAAGAAATTAAATATCCCTTTCTGCAGTTTGTTTTTAATTCCATTGCAAATGCTATCATTTCGTGTCAAAAGGATATAATGAACTTTGCACGAATATGAAAATTAAAACAAATAGGAGGAGGAAAAAATATAAACTTAGAGAGTGAATCTAATTACCCTTGAAGAAAAGCATCCAAAGTTAAGGTATATATCACGCCCACAATACAAATAAGATAGCATGAATTATTAAAATTTAGCAAATAAATTTAGCAAATATTGAGTAAGAAGCAATTATGGGACTCAAAAGTATAAACTTTAAAAACGTAGGCATACTTTTGTAGATGAGAAAATGGGTCTATTTGCCAAAACTTTTCAAAGCACATTTGAAGCTAAAATAGATGGATCTCATCCTGATAGCACATGAGGCTTATGCATTAAAACACATCAGTAAAAATTAATTAAAGGGAAGGAAGAAGAACCATAACGATTATAAAATTGAATGTACACTTTTAGGCTTTTAAATATAAGCTAAACTAATAGAACAGAGAAGAAAAAAAATCAAAAGACAAAAAACAGAAAAAGCTAAATATGAAAACTGTCCATATAGGGATGCTATATATATATATATATATATATATATATATATATATATATATATATATATATATATATATATATATATATATATATATATATATATATAATTATTGCCTAACTTAAGTAGGTATTTGCACATACGTCATGGAGAGATTATTTTTTAATATTGATAACCAAACATTGCGTATTATTATATGTAGAATTTTATTATCTAGTGAATTTTACTTGATCCTCTTAACTTTTTTGAGTGTTAGAAATAATATTCCTTTCACCTTTTAAAAGAGAAAATAAACTCCCTTGATCTGCAGACCTACTATGGTGCCCGAAGTGGAGGAGAGGGGGTCAAGTCTGTATCATTGCGGAGCAATAGATGTATCCGGATTTGATCTATTTACTTGATAATTTATTTGGTGACTTCGTGATCGCCAAATAAGCCCCAAGAAGCATCAAATATATCTGATAAGATCCATGGAGCAATTCTTAGATAGCAACAAATAAAATAAGTTGAATCGTCATAATTATTTCTAAATATCAAAATAAACCCAATTAGTATGAGTTATAATATGTTCTTTTTTCAGTAATTGAAAATTTTAAGCAATGGTATTCTATAGAACTTTGAAATTTCATACCTCTCGTTTTACCCATGTAGTTTTTCTTTTAATTTTTTAAAGCTCATTTTGCTTCATGCAATATTCTTTTGTTACAGCTTCAAATTTTAAATGTCTTAGGTCTATCTTGTTACTTGTAATATTGCTAGTATTAAAATTTGTTCCTACTAGTTAGTTTTGTGTAAAGTTATTACTTTTTGGAGGTGTATCCTTTATCGCGCCATGAAAGAATGCAAGATGTTATTCTATTTTCATGTAATTCTTACATATTTAAAGGTGGGATAATGCATAAAATCATTCCCTACCTAATACTATTAATTACTCACCTTTTCTTTTCAGGTCTTATTATCCTCCTAAACTATTGTAAAGTATAATAAACACCACCTTAAGTGCTGACGAGACATAGAGAGTATGCACACTCTCTCAAGGGCAAATGGAAGTCACAAAAATAATTTTAAAATTAATTACCAGGTACAAGTGTCATCTTATGATTAGACATTACATAATTAATTACGTCTAATTAATTAGTCTCCTTCGTCTTGTAAACCTCTTCTCGCAAAACAAAGGGACATCGTTTCAACGGCGAAATGCCGGAGCAAAATTTAGTAAGAACCTACGAACAGTCAAAACGGTCAACAACAATGGAGTTTTGGCGGAACAAGGGTCGTTGTCGAATTTTCATTCTCCAGCCAGATCTGAGAATATCAAACAAGCATTATATAAAATCCATTGGTCTGCAAATAGGAAAATATGGAAGATGGAGAAAATGGTAAAAAAAAGTTTTTAAGTAAGAAATACACATTTTAGGCGCATATATTTCACCAATTTACATGTATCTCATTATACCTTTTTAAGGGGTAACTAATTTATTATAAAGTAGTTTAAGGATAATAGGATGCCGAAAAGAAAATGTGTGTATAGGGTAATAACTTAAATATTTTTTCATGCAAAAGATGAATGATACATTACTTTTTTACCTCAAAGGGAAATTAAATGAAATCTGCTCATTTTATACAATATTATTGGGTACTATTAGTTATTATTTTCATTTTTGAGTAAACCATAAAATAATTGAAGGTTATTTTTAATACAACAACAACAACAATAACCCAGTATAATCCCACTTAGTGGGGTCTGGGGAGGGTAGCATGTACGCAAAATACTATTTTCAAGAGGGGTTGCTCTGATGGTAAGCAATTCCCACTTCCAACCGAAAGGTTGTGAGTTCGAGTCTTCCCAAGAGCAAGGTGGGTAGTTGTTGGAGGGAAGGATGGCGGGGTCTATTTTAATACTATTTTGAAAATACATGTAATTTGGTGCGGATGAGGTTATTTTATATACCCAAAAGAGAAGAGGCTAATCGGAATTTTTCTTGAAATAATTTTAGTTAGGGTTTCAAATTCATTTTCAATCTCTAGGTTTCAACTTCAACAGTTCACCATGATTTCACTGGCGTAACTTCCGTTCGCCGGCGAGTTATTTCCGTCACCGTCACAAGCTCCGCGCTGGCCCTTTCTCCCGGTACGACACGTTTCAGAATTGTATTTCTATAGAAACTTTGATTCCTTTTTTGATGTTGTCGTTCTAGCCCTAATCGTGAGAACGAACATTTTAACATTTTTTAAATTATAATTCTGTGCATATTCAAGTATTATACTGGTTGTATTTTTGTATGAGTACCCAGTATTTTCGTAAAAGTAAGGTATAAGAACAAATACGTCCTATCTCTAGACTCCTTGCGAAGGTTTTGGCCTTAAAGGTATTTTGAATAATTTATGCATCCTTATTGGAGTAATTTTTTTCCACAACTCAGATTTTTATTTTCTGAATAGAGTAGATGCTTCTCTAGATAGGAGAGTTCAACTTTTCTATTCATTGTCAGGAAGTGGTGAACCTATTGATGGGTGCACCAAAGCAGAAGTGGACATCAGAAGAAGAAGCTGCCCTTAAAGCTGGTGTAGCAAAGTATGGGGTTGGAAAATGGAGCACCATACTCAAAGATCCAGAGTTTGCTGCTGTGTTGCGCTCTCGCTCAAATGTGGATCTGAAGGTACCCGGCATAACAACGTTGTCAAATCTTGTCTTGTCATTCTGTGGGAAGCTTGTTTAGCCGGCTGGAGTGTCTTATATTCATATAGTAACATTGAATGTCTCTTGTGTCTGGTCGTGCTTTTTTTCCCTTTCTTTCTTTTTTCCGCTTGTTTTGGTTAGTGAAAGTTGCCTTGATGGGCTTAGTTGTGCTTGGGCAGGATAAATGGAGAAATCTACATGTCATGGCAAATGGTTTGGGGTCTCGGCATCAAATGTCTCGGCATCAAGGAAGGGTTGTCTCTAAAAGTGTCCGGCCTAAGCAGAAACGTGATGACAACTCCTTGCTTGTTAGCACCATGGTTGAGAATGATATAGAAGATCTTGATCCTAAACCTCTTGCATCGTCTGGTGATGCACTGGAGGATGTTGGTTGTGAAAAAATGATTTGTAGGTAATTATACTACCGATTCACTTATATCTTCCTTATTCAAATCTTGGATTACACAGATCTCATAAAGCTTGTGCTTTTGGAGAGCTTGGTGGAGAGAACTCATTTGTTGACTTCTTTGATTCTGAAATCACTTTCTAAGAAATTAGATACTCCATAAGATATCTAGCCAAAAAATTTGAGATGTTGAAGCACTCAAACCTTTTAGAAATAAACAATCAAAGCACATTTTGGACTTCCATGCATTTAATAAATAATTATATTGTTCATCAAAAGCACATCTGTAAGTGAGTATCTATTATAATAGTGTCTTAAGTACCTTTAAATAAGGAATTTAATATGGAAACCATATAGTTCTGGAAGTCAGCTGGCTCTGTTATGGACTGGGTATTTTCTGATTATCGATAATGGAGCTCTCTGTTCATATTTTATAGTGGTATCTTGGGCAAAATGTGTAGCAGCTTCCTTCTATTCATCACTTTCCTTGTTTCCTCTGAAATCAAATGTGGGTTCCTCTTTCTAGGGAGGAAATCCTGCAAAACTGAGAAAAAGGTATCGTGCTTCAAGCGGAAGTGTATGCTGTTACCGTAGCTTAGAGCCTGAAGTTTAGCTTATATTTTTCTTGAGAAAGCCTGAAGTTTCAGTTTATGCTATGATGCTCTATTTTTGGTTTGTCAGTTGTTTGGTTGCGAACTCATGTTTATGTAAGCATAGCATAACTGCTTTCAAGCTTGGATAAAGGATGGTTGCGGTAGGTTAAAAACCAATACAAAAAGAAGATAGCTACAGTAAAATCTTCTGAATATGACTTGAATAGAGTGCAATGGGAATGGGTAGAGGATTCATATAGTATAGACCGTAGTTGATTGATTGGTTGATTTGTTTTTTGGGAGTTTCATATGAAATTGTTGGGGTAATTCTTCATTTAAAGTAATGTTTTATTGTAACATAGATACATGGATTATTTTTCTCATTTTTGTGTTACAGTGCAAATGTGGATAAATCTGATTATCCTCTTCCGCTAATTTTTTTTTTCTTTTACCGTATTCTCTTTATAAAGCAAATTAAGTCCTTTATTAGATGCTGTCACCTACTATGAAGCATAGCTTTTTAATAGTAGGTTGATTTTATATCTTTTGATCAAAATGTTAAAACTGAAATAATGAGTATCTAGTTCTAATAATTGCCTCTTTCTTTTTTACCTTCTCAGAAATACTCACTTTGGAAGTTGCCTTTTAATATTATAATGTACCAAACTTGTGTGTGCTTCTTCGTTGATTATAGATTGGACGATCTTATATTGGAGGCAATAGCCAAATTGAAGGAACCCCATGGATCTCGTCGAAATGCAATTTTGTCTTACATAGAGGTAATTTTCCTCCTTTTAAAGCATATTTGATACAAGTCTATATGAGTAAAGAGAGTTGGAAAAATTTTGGAGATTTATTAGATTTTGTTTAGTTATTGTTTTGTTAAAATGTCCCACATTGATGGAAGAGCAGGTTATTGTCTCCTTATATGGTTTTGGACAATTCTCACGTCATGACTGATGAGTTAGTTTTTGTGGTATGTTGTCCACACTCCAAATATCCCGTCCTAGATGTACTCGAGAAGTGGGGAGGGGGAGGGAGTTGTTAGAGTATCTTAAATTGTTGTTGTGAGGAAATGAGTTGTTATCTCCTTATATAGTTTTAAACAATCCTTACCTCATTAGTTTTGGAGTTGAGTAAGACCCAAGAACCATCGCCTTTCAACTTATTTGCCAATATTCTTTTTTTTTTTTTTTTGGGGGGGGGGGGGGGGGGCTACTTCAACGTGTATACACTTTTAAGTTCTGCCCAGTTAAGCACTAACGAAAATCCTCCTTGATGAACACAAGTGTGAGAAGAAAGACCCTTCCTAAATCCTAAACAACGTTAGTCTTTGATAAGTGGTGATAGGGGAGTTCAGAAAGGGTCTGATCATAGATAGAGACTTAAACCTGTGCGGGGTTAAGGGCGGATGTAGCCAAGTGGCTCTTAGCTATGTGTGTACGCTTTTTGCCTAGCTAAGCATTTCTAATACAATTTTCTTTCTTAACCAAAATCCTCCCCGGACACAAAAACATGAGAAGAAACACCCTTCCTAACACAACAATAGACTTGTCAGTATAATATAGGAAAACGCTTCTCTTTGATAAGGTCTTTGGGGGGGGGGGGGGGCTAGTTCAACGTGTATACAATTTTAAGTTCTGCCTCGTTAAGCATTAACGAAAATCCTCCTCAAATCACAAGCGTGAGAAGAAAGACCCTTCCTAACACAATGTTAGTCTTTGATAAGTGGTGATAGCGGAGTAAAAAAGGATTTGATCAAAGAAAGAGACTTCAACCTATGTAGGGTAGGGGCGGACGCAACCATGGATCAAGTCAGTAGATTGTGGATCCACCATGCGCTGGTTCAACCCCGTTGTTCGACGATGTTTGTTCTATGTTATTTTGAAGGAGCTAAAAAGATGTTATGAGTCAAAGAGATAAACACTTTGAAGTTGTTTCTTGATCTGGCAAGATAACAAAAAGGACAAATATGAATCACCTTTCTCCCTTTTATTTGCGAGACTCTTTCCCTTGGCACTCCAGTGTCAAACAGGATTGCTTGATTGAGTACTGTCTGTATCTTAGTTGGTGATTTTATGCTGGAATTTTTTCTTAACTTAGCTTTTCACTAGTTGGCAATGCCTTTGATGCTTCATCCCGCAAACTTGAGCACTGCGAGTACTACTAGGGAGGGATAAGAACTAAGAAGTACCCAACCAGAAGCAAAAAAGGGTGGAAACTGGATAGAAGTGCAGGAAAGGTGTCAAGACTTGCTAGAGGTTAAACATGCGTGTACTGTTTGTATCTTGGTAGCTGATATTTATGCTGGAATATTTTCTTAACTTAGCTTTTTACTAGTTGGCAATCCCTTTTGATGCTTCATCCCGTAAACTTGAGCACTCCGAGAACTACTGGGGAGAGGGATAAGAACTAAGAAGTACCCAAGCAAAAGCAAAAAAAAGGTGGAAACTGGAAAGAAGTGCGGGAAAGTTTATGCAACCCAGGCCAACATGGTCAGTAGTGGGATGGCCAAAGGGTTGCTGGGGGTGGGTAGTGGTAATTTTCCTTTCCCACTTTTTCAATTGTAATCAGGTTGCCCATCATACACTGGATATCTTTTGTTTTCAACATAGACTGATGTAAGTGAGCATGCTTATGCTTCTTTCTGAGAGGTTAAGATGGGATTTGCTTATGAAGAGTGAAGTTGCTAACTTGGGCAAGATTTATACTATAATTCCTGGCAAAAAGGTTCCCTCTATCCTTATTTTTTTACTCTGTTTAACTTGATGATACAAGTGAATGGACGTTGTAAATGTTGGTATATTTTTTTCATTAGTTTAGATCCCTAATTGCCTATTACTCAACAATTTTTGTTTGTTTGAAGGAGTGTTATACGGCACCTCCAAACTTTGAAAGACTGTTGGCAGCAAATTTGAAGGCATTGACTGATAAAGGAAGACTGATAAAGGTAATCAACCTGAGAAACTGGTGGAAATGATGAAGAATCTCTCTTACCCTTCTTTATGTTCAATGGAGATGCATTTACTGCATGACATGTAATGCCTGTTCCCCATTATTATAACATTAACATCAGTGCATGGCTGGTAACTGAGGAGAATCTGTGTTGTATGTTGAATTGTCCTTGTTGTACTTTTCTTTATCATTATTTGGCTCTTTTTTCCTGTTGCTGTGGGATGGAAGTTGACGGATGAGATTATCATGCCCCCAAAAGAGGCAAGTTTCATCACACTACAAAAGATTTTAACGAAAAGGACCCTTAGGGCTTTGCTCTAGTGCTAAAAGCGCAACGAATGATGGGTGGGGTACGCGCACATCACGGGATCGAATGCTGTGCAGACAAAAGCTTTGTATTTAAGTGAAAAAGGTAGAGAGACGAGCCCATTATCCATTGAGGTTTGAACCGATGCCACTGGCCCTCAGAAATTTCTTGGTTATCCAAAAAGAAAAGAACTAGTAACAGAAAGGTGGTTGTGTCTGTTGATGGCATCATGAAGAAGATTGGTAAGGATCAATTTTAGTGAAGGAAGCCATGTTTTATCATTTCAAGACTTGGAAGATCATGCTTTTATTCAGACATAAGCTTCATTTTACTATCAGATCATGCCTAAGCTAGGAAGGGGCAAGGCAACGAGAGAATGAAATGCCTGAATTTATTCTTTTTGGTTTGTCGTGCTATTCTCATTCAGCTATGCATTCTCTCCTGAATCATAATGTCTTCTTGAGTTCCAAGACTGACACTGAGGTCTTGGTGGCTACTTTGGTTAGAGTTTTATCAACAATGCTCAAAAAGTCATATGCTTGGAAGCACACATTGTTGGTTGCGGAGTAAAATTCGTCGCATGCTTTGCAATTGCAAACATTTATTATGTGTGAACTTAACATTACTTTCTTTCAGTTCTTTTATCTTCTTTATTCGAGAGGAATTGGCAAACACTGTGAGTAGAAAGCCCAATTATGGATGTACTAGTCTGTTTCTTAATCTTGGATCTTGACGCCTCCATCCACATTGATAGGTAAGGCATCAATACAGGATTGCCCCGGGTAGATTATCATCTGGTACCAAGGGAGGCCATCTCCCTTTTCTTATGGGTGGAAAGGAGGATTCCACTATGATAGAGAAGAATGAAATTAGAATACGGACTAAAGCGCAAGTTGATGTGGAGTTAGAGCAGATGAAGAGCATGACTAAAGAGGAGGCTGCTGCAGCTGCTGCACAAGCAGTTGCAGACGCTGAAGCTGCCATTGCTGAGGCGGAACGGGCGGCAAGGATTGCAGAGGCGTATGAAGCAGAGGCAGAGGCAAAACAGTGTTTTCATGAAGTTACATTGAAGGCATTGCAGCATCAAACTATCCCTGTCTGGTAAGCTAATCTTTCAAGAGACGGCTTACTGTGGTTGTTGAGACTTTTTCTCTGTAATACCATAATGAGCCATGAGCTATTACTTATCAAAAACTTTGTACTGTTAAGTGATCACAGAGAAAAAGTTAATTAATTGTCAGAAATACTAAAAAGCAAGCTTGATAACATATTCAACATTAATAAAAATGTTCAGTTTTGCAAACTTTTGGGTTCAAAATGCTGCACATATTTGCTAAACTAGGGGTTTTACAAGTATTAGATGTCTATTTTGTTCTATGGGACTGCTGAAAATTTGAGATGCTTTTCGTTGTGCATGAGCACACAGGTTTCCACAAACTTGTGTGAAGGCCAACTTGCTAGATTCTTACGTACTCACATTATACATTGACTCTTGATTCAATATTATAGTATTGGTCCCGATTGCATAGTGGATATGCAATTTCATTAAGAAATTGTAAGCTTTCAATATAGTAGGGTTGATGTCTGTGTACACTCACCCTCTTACACCCCACTTGTGGGATCACACTGAGTATGTTGTTTAAGTTTTCAATATAGAATTTTGGTATCTGGTATACTGCTCTAGGAGCTCCTAGCGTGCGTCATCATGTTAAGAGTCGATCACATTTGCTTAATTTGAGGATGGAATGCTATCAGCCTGAATACTGCTATCTTGTTAATACAAGGTCAAAAATTGTTGTTGTGTTCACATCTGTAGTTTCCGAATGTTGTCCTTTTTTAATTTGCTTTTGAAGTTTCTCAATATGCTGTCGTTATGCAAAAAGTTTGGGAAAATACATAAGTTTCCCATGTAGTTGTCTGAAAAAGTCAGTAACATACTTAACCTTTTACAGAGTGATCCAATACCCGGTATTCTTATTTTTGGTGGAACTAATACCACCCTGGAACTGATATACCTAATTGCATAATGGAAGGTGTTCTACTCATTGCCCTGTCACTGCCATATCAGTATAATGTCAGATTTAAAAAAATATTGTTTTCCATGTCATCACAATGTTTTTTCTTCACAATCCACCACCAAACCGCCATAGCACCACCACTGTTGCCACCGCACTATCATTAAACCTGCATCTTCCGCCACCAATAATCATAACCACATCAATCCACCAAATTCGCTACACACCATCACTATGCCTGCCATACCACCAAGTCTCTGGAAATATCCACCGTTGAAAATTGATTCAAACTTATCATTTTGTGCTTATATCCCATATGTGTTTACTAATTGGAGTTCAAAATCAATTTAACTAATGATGGAGGTAAAAAAAAATGGAAACCTCCATTTTGGTCCTTCGAGAGTTCGAATCAGTGAAAGGGAAATTGGGTTAGATAATTAAGATAAAAAATATGAATTGAAGCCCTTTTTTTCCGAAAATATGTTGGTTTTGATACTTGGGTTTGGAGTGACAAGGGGAAGAAGAGGGGTAGTTGAAGAGAGAGAACGATGGGGGGTAGTTGAAGACACTTTCTTTTTCTTTTTTCTTTTTAATTATTAATTCTAACCTTGAATTTTGACTCCCACTCGCCTCTTTTTTTAATTTTTGTTTATTTTTTGTCACATCAGCATTTTTTTTTATGAAGTAGTCACATCAGCGTTAGGATGGCTTTAATTCCATAAAAAATAAGAATGAGGGGTATTAGGTCGCCCGTAAAGGTGAAATTAACTGACTTTTTCTGACAACTACAAGGGGCAACTTATATCTTTTTACCAAAAAGTTTCTCAGTATGTTGTATCACAAGTATGGTTGCTGTGAAATTGATTTAAGATTTATTGATGTACAGTAAGACCTTGATTAAGTTGCCTTTAGGGAATCATTTACTTATAAACCGTTCCTTGTTTATGCAGATGACATTAGCTGGATCCACCACTTGGGTTTTCATCTTCAGTACAGTTGGCAATTTATTGTTGATATGTGGATAGAATTGTAAATGTGGTGATTTTTGTCCATTGCTAGTGATCTTAATTATAGCATTGAGGTCATAGTGAAGTTTATAGGCAAAAGGAGCATAGCAATCCTTTTTCTGGTGGTTGACATGCAAAATGTATATCTTCAAAAAGTCGCTAGCCTTTTTTTTTTACATATATATTGTCTTTGGTGCGAAGTGGCTGTATAACAGATCTGGTTGAATTGCCGTTGATCCACAAAAGATCTTGATGAATCTATGATTCACAAAATGATATGTTTTGATAGTGGTTTCAGGCTGCACAACGATATTACTGGGAAATTCGTTTAATGATCCATTGAATAATGCTAAGAATTCGGTATTCATTTGCGATGGTAGCTGCATGGGTTGTTAACAGCAGCAGCCTCACTGTAATTGGCATATGCTCATCCACAAATTGTAGGGCAAAAAGTTATTTCAGTTGTGAAGCATACAATTAGTACCGTACAAGGAACATTAACCATTTGATTAAAAGTAGTATTGAACTGGTCCAATACACAGTTCTATCTTGAAATTTACATTAAATCTTTTGACATACCGGTTCAGTTATCCTACAACCTACATTTACCCCGTCAATCTTACTACTTAGGAAAAAACGTTATGAAATGTACTCTGGATAGAAATGATCTGGTAGCCAAGCTCGATACGACGGGCAAAATTTGACGGCTGAGCAAGACAAACACAAAGAATAACACATGAGCCTCTTTCAATCGATAGAATTTAATTTACAATACAGTAGCACTCTGGAGAAACCAGCAGAAGGATTCAACAGCCTCACAAATTTAACATACGAAATCAGTAGCAGAACAAAGGGTGTCATCTTTTAACTCTTAGATTTTGAGTGTTTAACAAGCCAATCGATGACTGAGTCAATATTGGTGGAATTTTTGCATGATATCATATAGCAGCATACCTCTCTGTCAGTTATAAATTTCAATCCCCTGCACAACAACCAATTGTTCTTCAAAGGAGTACATAGATAAAGAAACATATATATATATATATATATATATATATATATATATATATATATATATGAGCCCTTCGTTTTATTTAATTACTTCATTTCCAATTTTAACATTCTAAGGGGAAAGATATGTACTTGGTAGGTAAATTTCCCAAATGTTACTCGAATTAACCCAAATGCAAACTAAGACCAAGCATATTCATTAAAAAGTTCTCTGCTTACATTTCATCAGTCAAAGCTTGCTTGGACAGGGCTCCAGGCTTGTCAATCTTGTTCCCCAATACCAGCAGTGGAATACCACTCAATGATGGCTTGTTCAACAAGTCATGGAGTTCACTTTTGGAAATGCTAAGGTTATCATGATCAGCAGCATCAACAACATAACTGCAGAGAAGGAAGTAAAGAAAGTCACAAACATAATACTCGAGCCTAATAGATGGAAAAGAAACACTAAAGCCTATAGTATAAAATTGCATCTTTAGAAGTGTTTCAATCCTTGAAAATTTTGGCAAAACCCCTACGAAGTCCATGATTAGCATTGTTCGTCTAGAATTAAGAAATGGCTGAAAGCAAGGAATTCTACCAACCCAGGCTGTAAAATAGATCCATCAAAAGCCCGATAATCTGATCTACAGCTTTTCCTAAACAAATGATGGTTGGATGAAACTAAATTCAACCGAATACCAAAAAGACCTCCAATCTACTATATGCTGTCTCCTACAATTCTATGACTTACAAGAGTATTATGATACCATGCATAAGAATAAATCACTCATAAGTAGACAAGATGAGTGAATTAGCTGATAAAAGAAATCTGGAATATAAGTGAATTCATTTACTTCTACGTGCAGAAGTTCAGTGAGGTAAGTAAAGCAGCTTCAACTAAAGAAACTGAATAAGCAAGAGAATAGATGCATACACTATAGCTGAAACTGCACGACAGTATCTTTCCCACATACTACGGAATCTGGGTTGACCTCCAAGGTCCCACAATTTTATAGTGACATTACCTTTGGTCACTTTCCGCATGTTAAATCCCACCTGAATATCCGGTAATTCTCATATTATTATCAAAGAACCTAGTAACATTTAAAGTGGTATCGCATAATACTAAAAGATAGAATAGCTCCTTTAAGATGAGAACTTACCGTTGGTATCATATCTTCACTATATCCACCAGTCTAGAATGACACAAGTGGAGCAAATTTAGTAAGCCATCACGTATATGGACATAAAAGCTTAACGACAGATGTAAATACTGGCACTAGAAAGGTTGTTAGTTATGTACTCACAGCTATAACATTTACAAGTGAAGTTTTCCCTGCATTTTGCAGCCCTATCAAAGAAAGCTCCATTTCCTGTTTAAAGAAGAGGCTGCAAAATGAAGACGTTTATAAGGAATCATAGAGGTGCTACACAAGTGTGAATGCAAAAAGAAACTCCAACAGTTTTATTATACTAGTCCAGCTTAGAATCAAGATGACAGTAAGTTTCCTTTGTATAAATCTGAAGTGAATATTCTAATTGGAGTAACTGCACAAAAATTTTATACAAACACCAATAGCAAGCAAATAGTCTGTACACAGCACACTGAGTAAACTATTTATGCAATGAGGAAAGACGGATAAAAAATAAATAAAAGCAATAATTAGTCCACTGGTGGGGTTCATCAACCCAAACCTCTTGAGCTTGATTGGACGTTCGGAGTTTCAAACATATGATGGAACTCAAAGAAAACTCTCAACTGTCGAAATGTACTAAAGGAACAAAGAGCCACTGACAATTCTCTAGACAAACTGTTTCTATCTCTCAGTATCTAGACCTTTTTAAAACTAGAAAACGGTATCCCAGCCATACGGCTATGTGACACAACATCTTGTACTAACAACTACACGTTGTGTTTCTAATAAGAGGCAGTCTCGATGACCAGGCAACAATCTGTCTACAGAAACAAACCTCAAGAAGTCACACAAGTTGAGTAAGATAAACCTAATTCAGGAACCAGAACGTGGTAGAAAAATCTGCAAATATTGGTGAAGAATTACGATAATATTATCGAATGGAACATATATAAAATAAGACGACATGATGCCAAGAGAATAAAGTTATTGTCAGAGAGATTCATGATCAAAAAAACTTAAAAATGTGACCATCTAATGCATAGAAACACAACTTCCAGCTCGTAGGATATCTTTGGGGTGCGGAAGACATGTTCGCAAGTTGCAACTTAGATCGGACCACCTGGGGAAAGAACTTAAATTTATTTTAACATCCATCTTTCGCATGTCTTTGATGTTAGTGATAGAAATTTCTACGATACAACAGGCATATCCGTAATTCCGAAAATGATCATTATACCAAAGTTTAAGAACAAAACTCACATTGGAACCTCAGCAAACCAGAGACTCATTAATCTAAAATATAATTCACTAACAATTACAGCTCATTGTGTAACAAGCAAAAAAGAAACTCATTAACCTAAAAATGTGATTGATGGCAAATTTTGCTCATCCTGAAACAAAAACCCAAAAAAAAAAAAAAAAATTCACAGCTCATCTCATTCAAATTCCAAATGTGATCAGAACACATGGAGAACACAAGCATCGGCAATCATAATTGACGTTAAACTGATAACATAGCAAAAAATAAAAATACACAATTATAAACAAAACAAAGAAGAAGAACACAGCAACAACTATGTCTGTATGAATTTCTTCAACGGTCAAAACTTACAACCTAGAGCTCGCAAAATACTAATCAACTACAGAATCAATCTCTCAATTAGTTGAAATCGACTATATAAATCTTAATGTATCCATTAATTCGTTCGACCTTATATGAAACATAAAAAGTACCTCCGAAGCCAATTGAGAAAAGCTTCCCACAGACCCATGGATTACGCGAAAACGAGAGAGATAATATACAAATATAATCTTACTATAAACACCGATCTCACTCTCTCACTCTGTATATGTTTTGAATTGAGACTTTAGGAAACTTTACTCTTTTCCTGGCTACTGTTTATCGTCGTACCTGCGTTCAAAAATTGATATGGGAATGAAATGATTGTGGTAGAAGAATACAAATTTTGATATAACATTTGCCCCTTGAATTCAAATGGAATTACGAAATAGTCACTGTTACGTTGCTTTATGATGAGTACGTGGACCAATATGATTTATAAAAGAAAACACTCGTGAAAAAGTGTGCGTGAATGTCACGACATTAAATTGATTTGGCGAGGGTGCCATTTTGCAGATGATTATTGGACAGTTCATGGTCCGTGAGTCCCGGTCTGAGAAGTATTTTTTATAAAATTATTTTTATCAAAAATACTTTTGATGAGAAACAGTTTGTGTTTGACTAATATTTCACCAAACTTTAAAAAATTACTTTTAAGTGTATTTTTTCAAAAGTGATTATCAAAAAAGTACTTTCAGAGAAAAGTTACTTTTTTCTGCTTCTCCAAAATTGCTTTTGTTTCTCCTCAAAATCACTCTTTTTTCTTCCAAAAATTTGGCCAAATAACTCAAATTTTGACCCAAAATGCTTTTGAAAAAAAAAAATACTTCTATCTAAAATAATAAAAGAACTTAGCCAAAGAGACTATGAGTGGACGCACGTTAATCCGACAAGTGAAATCCACGCGTGTGCTTCTGATGTCCGGTTTTTATTGGTCATAAAACTGTAGAATTTCGCAACTTTATTTCTCTGATTTTGGAAGGAAATTAATTTTGTGCACTAATTTGCGTGCTCTCTGATTATTTTTTGTTAAAATTCAAGGCTTAGCGGGCACATAAGAATCGTAAAATTTTAAAAAAAAGTGAATTTTTTAAAGTGAAAATAATATTTAAAATTAGAGTTGTATTTAGACAGGATTATTTTTGAAGTTTTATGAGTGAAGATTTTAAAAAATAATTTTTTGAAGTTTTTTAAATTTTCGAAAATTTTTAATATTCACCTTTGGGTGAAAGTTAAAAAATTTATGGCAAAACACTACTTTGGAAAAATGTGAAAAAACTTCCAAAAAAATGAAAAAAATTCTTATATCCGAACGGACTCTTATGATATACTCCATATATGGCACTAAGGAAACACGGACTCTAAGTTGAAAAAAATATATTCGTTAAATTAATCTTAATTAATTGTTACATTGATACATTAGAATATGTAAATAATAGCATGTTTTGAAAAAATATAAAATTAGTTCCTTCCTAATTATATAAATCGACACTAATTTTAGACTAAAATAAAAAGATAATACGGTCACTAATTACGGACCGGAAGGAGTAATATTTTTACCATTTTAATTTTTATCGGATATTCTTGAAAGGATGTAGTGCAACATTATTATATTATTAGTTGATTTTACCTGTTATAATATATTGGTTACTGTATTTGTTATGTTACTACTTAATTTTTTAGTAATTACCTTGTAAATGATCTGATCGTGTAACTGTTTTTTGCACTCATTAGTGTATAAACTTAGTGGGCATTTGGACATAAGAATTATGAAAATGGAATTTGAATATTAAAGTTGTGTTTGGATATAAATACAATTTGAAATATTTTTCAATTTTTGTGAGTGATTTGAAGTGAAATTTTTTGAAAAATAACTTTTTGAAATTATTCAAATTTTCAAAAAAAATCGAAATATAACTTTAAATGAAATTTAAAATTTTTATAGACAAACACTAGTTCCAAAAAGCGTAAGAAATTCAAAAAAAAAAAAAAGTAAAAGTTTCTTACGGCCAAACGGGCCCTTAAACTTTTCGATGGTGTGATAATTGGTAGTGCGTTACACCTATATATAGCTTTGATAACCTCCAAGCTCTCTGCCGTTTACCAGATTTCGCAAAAGCAAATTACCAAACCGAAATAATATTTTTTTTAGCTCAGTTTCAATATTTCGGTTTATGATATGATATTCGGTATAAACTTTTACAGATTTCCGAATATCATATTGAAATACATGGTTATATACAAAATGACAAATATAAAACACTGTCTAAATTCTGAACTAGTGACTTTGTAAATTTAGTGTCTTCAACTTAAACTTTAATATAAGCAGTTTGAATTTTATACAATAAGATTCGTATTTTTTATTTTTTTATTTTAACTTGCTTATAATAATGGTGTTTGAGACATCTTGAACTCATCTTTACCTTCACAAATTTATGTACTCTTCCTATATTTTTTAAATAACAATTCTGGACAATAAAAATATTAGCGTATAAAACGTAAATATAAATAAAGCAATAATTAATTCGAGCCCACTGAATTCGCATCGTTTTCTTAAGAAATTTAATCCCCTCCTAGTACCCAAGGTTATGGATTATTTCCTCCCAGGATAGAACGAATTACACGCTGGTGTAGCGGTACTTCAAACCCCAGTGTTTCAACGAACACAAAGTTCGGCAGCAAATCACACTTACGGATGATTTGTTTGTGGTTAAAACAATGCAGAATAAAGAAGGACAACTCAGAAGTCGAATGGAAATTCTGAGAGGAAGGAATGCAATGTATAGCCAATGTTGAATTCTTACCAAAGAGATTGAAATTCGTTTTTTCAGTGTATACTGTATACAGTGTATATATCGAGTGTATACAGTATATATATCGAGTGTATACAGAGAGTATCTCAAGTGTTTTTTCTGATCTATATCGTTCTCTCCAACTTCTGCTCTATTTATAGCAGTTGTTTGAGATAAATCCGCCCCTTCCATGATGTAACAAGCACTAGGCTATCATGGAGGAGGCACTTACATGGTGGAATGCACATTTACTTGGTGGGAGAGGCACTTGTTGCTTGTTGGTGCAATACACTCTCATTTCCCATTCACTTGGTGCAATACACTCTCATTTCTCATTCACTCTTAAAATAAAACTCAACAAATTTCTAGAGTCAAATTAGTATTTCTTTGACCGTAAGTTTTTCATATGCCTTTAAATTTTAAATTATTAATTATTAATTATTAATTATTGTAATTTATACTACCTTTTAAGTAATTTTTAAAATTTAAAGATTTTATGTCTAAATACCAGTTAAAAGAACAAAAAGTGAGTCATGAGTGTTCGAGTTTTTAAAAATTTGAATCTCGAAAAGCGAAAAGTATCACATAAATTGGGTCAGATGGAGTAATATTTAAAAAAAAATTAAGGTCAACATTATATTTTTAAAATTATCATCATATTAATTTTACCACTAAACACAATAAAAATAATTTCATACATTTGAATAGCTTAAATCTATTTTAAAGTATAAAAGGAATAGCTACATAAATGTTTTTTTTGGAATTCTTATGATGATACGATCTCCTTTTTCGCAAATGTTACTAATTTCGTATATTTGAATAATTTAAATATATTGTGAAGTGGAAATTTTCTTTGATCCACTTAGGACATTCAATTTTTGAATTTTAAAGCAATACTCTAATGCCCTTAAGCTTGAACCGGACTTCCAATATTGACTGCTCCACCTCATATTTTAACTAACTATAACTAACTAATAACTTAACTAAATTTAAACCCAAGAATTTCCTGTCCATGGGTAACTTTAATCTTGATCCAAGATTTTGCTCTAATCATTTAGTTATTGCGTAATTTCCTTAGTATTAAGTATGATTAGCGAAGCTTGTTACCGTAAATTTAATTTCCTAAATGGCTACAAAATATTCGTTTGAAATTTGGTAGTTCATGACATCTTACTGCTAGTAATATTATGTCTGATGCTTTCCTATACCTTTTTTGTTTCAAGCAACAAACAAGAGTCTCATTTTTAGAATAAATAATTATTAACGTTTTGATTTAATTTGTTCTCTCTTTCTTTTCTGCTTGAGACTGAAAAAATCAGTTTATGAATCACAATCACAAGCTTTGCTGGTAGAATATAACTTTGAAGAGTAATACCAAAATTACCGAACCACACAAACCAAAACCGAGGCGAAAAGTAGAAAACCGAACCATACCAGACTTATTTAGGTATGGTGTTGTCATAACATAAAACCCAAAAACAAAATACCCCGCCGTAATCCTTCAACACCATACCAAACCGGCCAATGAACACCCCTAGATACAGACTGAAATTGCAGGTATGCAGATAAGGCTTGAGCATTTATGCTTTCAGATAACCTTTTTCATCCAAGTATGAGATCACTGTATCAGCCAAATCATTAGGAGAATCAAATAGCCCTCGGTTCTGATGTAAAACTATCTGCACATCGGAAAAAATACCAGACCCCATGTAAGTAACATGAGCTTTGAGGAGGATGGATTATATCCTCTTTAAGCAAGCATGACGCAATCAAATGAATATCCAAAGATAGTTGAGACTAACACAACTCAGAGATTGGAGGATTGCAATTACTTGTATCAATGACTTATACGGACTGATCCTAAATTTGTTACAGTAGGTCACAAATCATGTAGCTTAAAAATGCTGATAATCTGAACAAGGCGACTGCAGAATCTAGAAAAACAATCAATCCCCTTATGTACATCATGTTAAGCAAGAACAGACTTGACCTTACCTCGGACTTTAAGGGTGGCTCGTATGGATCATCAATACCGGTAAAACCTGTAAAGTACCAAGTAAAATGTTAGTAAATAATGTGACGTTTTAGGTGAAATAAAAATCTAAAAAATAAAACCAGCAGAAAGATGAGATAAACAAAGAAGATGGGTAGGGGTATAAACTTAGTGCATACAAGTGTTGCTCGGCCAACTTGTCCAAGGTTGGGCGGGTTGGTTGGTATTCAAGCCATCTAAAAGTTTGGTCTATGTAGGCTATCTAGATAGCAAAATTTACCCACAAAAATGTGACAAAAATAGAAAAGAAATTGACGGTTTGATTTCACATTTCTCTCTATAAAGATTGGGAACTCATTGCAAAGAAGATTACTTATATAAGCAACGTGAGAGCACCTTCTGAAGTTAGAACTACTCTACAGCAATATAACTTCTGAGAATATTTCTTTGTAGTAAGTTTCTAGTATGGTTTTCAAGTGTTTGTACATGGATAGCTAGTTATGTTTGACTTAGTAAGTTTCAAGTATGGTTTTCTAGTGTTTGTACCTGGATAGCTTGTTATTTTTTACTAAGGTATGGGTTTGTAACTGATTACTGGTGATTAATTAAAAATTTTAATTACCCAAAAAAATGTTGATTATAGTTTGACTTGGTAATTAGACAAATTATAAGAAAAATAAACCCATAAAATATGGTTTAGTTGGTCGGGTTGGAAATGACCCATTGTTTAGGGTAAATTGATCCACACCAACTTTGGGCATATTCTGAAAAATATGCCTCATGACTTCATTGAAATTTGATCCAATTTGCCCATTCAACATCCCTAAAGAAGAGTCTTCTGCCTGCAGCAACAGGGCCGAAAATGTTCAAGCCAGGCAACTTGATATTGAGGAAAGCAGATCATCAGAACTACCTTGTTGATAACTTCGAAATTTCAACTGACCACCCTCATCCATCAACATTGTAATAAAGCTTCCTGATATAACATCCTAACTCACAAAAACAAAGAAAAGAGAGATCGAAAAAACACACAATACCTTTTATCTTCCCAGCTCGAGCAAGTTTGTACAATCCCTTAGGATCCCTTGCCTCACATACATGCAGAGGAACATCCATGAACACCTAAAAAAGTTATCCAACTCAATCAGCTAATAATATGTGCCAAGCAGCAACAGCTCAGTGGAGAAGCTAATCCTTTGAGAACCATTTCCCATCACAAACCTCAATGAAATCCCCTTCTGCCAGTAAAGCGCGACAGGCATCTCGCTCCTTCCTGTAGGGAGAAATCAAACTGGCAATGCAAATAACTCCAGCATCCGCAAAAAGCTTTGCCACCTCCCCTATTTATAGGCATTTGGAATTGTTAGGTTTCCAGGAGAATAAATGAGAGGGCTTCTGGAAATATTTGCAAAGCAAAGACCAAAAAAGAAGCCAACCTATACGCCTTATATTTTCTGCTCGATCTTCTGCTCTGAAACTAAGATCACGATTCAGGCCATGGCGAACATTATCACCATCAAGGATATAGGTGAGTTTTCCTCTAGCATGTAAACCGCGACCTAGAGCACATGCCAAAGTGCTCTTCCCTGAAATCAAGTAGAATGTAAAAAAAAGTGTGTGTGCGTGTGCGTGCGTGAGAGAGAGAGAGAGAGAGAGAGAGTGTGTGTGTGTGTGTGTGTGTGTGTGTGTGTGTGAGAGAGAGAGAGAGAGAGACTGAAGGCCTTAGAAAAGAAATTGGAAATAAGAGTAGCGAAGAGGACAGCAGTACCTGATGCTAAATAATATATTTAGTATCTTGAAAAAAAACTAATCAACTTGAAGAGAAGAAATAACTGTTCATACTAAAATGTTCTGCCACAATTCTTAGGTGCTTCCAAATCAAGGCAAACTCATAGAGTATCTTGCAATAGCGTGTCAACTAATATGTTCATTTCAGTTTAGCAGTATGATTGACACTGCATTTGAAATGAAACTAGTGCAATGTTTGAGGCTGACAGAGTAGACACAGCCTTTTCCAGTATAATACTCTATCTCCAGGTTCTTCTGATGAATAGTGTCAAAACGACTGTGCTTCTTAACCAGTATTTGGTGTTCATCGAGCAGACCTACTAATAGGACTCAGAGAGAAAGGTAATGCTGCAAGTACACTCGAGATTATCTTATCGTTTCTTAATATCATAGTTCAATTAACTCAACTTGATAGAATAACCAATCTGCCAAAAGAAAAGGGTAAAGTAAAGGCCTTATTCTGATCTGGATTTTTGGCTATTCTGCTTTTGGTAGGATTGATGTCATCTTTTCTGAAGGAAGATTGAATCCCATAAATCATACAAAAGGCATCTAGCTTTACAACAAGAGTATTTAACGAAAACTTTCATATTTCATAGGGTATCCTATTGCCCTACAAAAGCACAAATTTGGCAAAGGCTACTAGCACCGAGTTGTTCTCCTTCGATATTATTAATAAGAAATCATGTGGTGTGAAAACCATTTAAGCAACTGTTGCTATTGTGCATTATTGAGCCAAGATATGCATGCAAAGCCCGAGTTCTAATCAGAACAGTACCCGTAATACTAATACATGATAGAAACAACATCTGGCAGAGAGTAACAGAAGAGAGAGAAGAGAGAAAAAGAATGAGAGCTAATATGACGCTTCTGGCATTTCAAACTAACCTGAACCACTGAGGCCAGTTATCCATATAACACAACCCCGTTGCTGAAGCAACTCCTCTCTGTCACATTTCTCTACAGTACATTTGTGCCAGACAATGTTTGTCGAATTCCCAATTGTAGAAATTTGAGGTATACTGTCACCTAGTTAGATGATTGTAAGATAAGTAACTATATTTTCGTGAAGCCAAAATTACATCCACTAGAAATAAGAACTAAAAAGTCATAATAGGGTGTAAATAAAGACGAACTAATCCCTCTGTCCTTTTTCATGTACACTCAGAAATAAGCCACACTTAAGGAAAAAACAAATCATTACATCCACTAGAAACAAGGACTAAGAAGTCATAATTCATTGAAAAATTATACTGTCCAAATAGGGCAAAAAAGATTTTTTTGGTTATATATAAGCTGTTGAATCCTCTTGACATAAGAGAGATCTAGTGAAGTGGCAAACGGGGTTCAAAAATTGCTACCTTAAAATCCTCTTGTATAAATTCGTGGCTGCACTCAGACAAAATATAAATTAATTAGAAGCACTGACTTAGATTAAAACTGTGGCCTAAATTCAAGGAAGTCACAAGTTCACAACAAGCAAATGACAATAATGAGTCCAGGAGTCAACTTTTCACATTGATTTAGCATAGTATAAAACAACACAGCAATCTAAACTACCACAAAAATGAACATTTGAATTCTAGGTTTCAGTATTTCCTAACTAAGCAGAATTATTAAGCATAAAAAGGTAAGGAATCAAATCGAGAGAAAAAAAGAAAAAAAAAAAAAAAAGAGGCCTACCATGGCAATCATTTAAAGGCATATCGTCATTGGAATCACATCCTGTCCGATGAACATTTTCAGCTTTTCCGTTGACATGAGCCTTTCTAGAAGCCTCGATCGCTCTTAAAGGCGCTACGAAGCTCGTTTTGACCTCAGTACCGAAAATGCTGAGGCCAAACAATTTTCCTCTGCTATTACATGCCGGTAGCTTTTGAAACCCTAACTTTCCCGACGACGGCTCCGGGAGATCAAATTCCGGCGAGGTTCGATAAATCGATGAACATTTTCCAATTGTAGTCATTTTGAATCGCAATGACCGAACTATCATTTCTTCGCAATAATAAACAACAGGATGTACACTTATAATAAAAATAAATACACTAAAAAAATTACTATTGAGTAAAAATGAAGACAAGGAAAAAAATTATTAATTAGCCCATATGTACAGAGACGCGAGCATGGGGAATTGAAAATGTAAGTTGGTGGTGTTAGAAATAAGTCGAGGCGGCGAGATTCACGGCGGATTTATGGTGCTCGTGGTGATTTACGGTGGTGGTGAATGGTGGCGATCCATTTCCATTTATATGTGGTAAACAGGTTTGGTTTCTGGGCAAAGCAGAAAATGGCGATAGCCAGAGGATCTCCTTAAGGTTGAAAGGTACATCAGACATGTAGCATGGCACGAGGGACACGTTTACATATAATATAAAGCAGATTTAACATTTTAAGCGAACGATCACGAAGTTCAACATGTATACGCTCATTATAAAAAGTTTAAACGAATAAATCTTAACTTCATTCGTTAAATAGATTTTTTTAGGAATAAGAGGGTGTTTGAATTGGTTTTTAAGAGCATTTAATTTTTTTTAGCGTTGTTTAATGTTTGGCAAAATAAAGAAATGTTTAAAATAAGTTAAAACGGCTAAAAATTTTATCCCTTCAAGTACCTTCGGCTGGACAAGAAGAAGACAGCAGGAAATCTTTATCCCTCGAAGTACCATCGACAAGAAAAGAAGGCACCGGCAAAAGGAAGAACCAATTTGACAAGCCTAGAAGCCTCGGATGCTGCAGGCTCAGTCGATGTATTTCCTTTGAGCCTCCCAGCAAGGTGAGCACCTTCGCCCTTCAAGGATTCCTTTCGTTTATTATTATTCCTCGTTTCCAAAATTGACAATCCTTTCTCCTCTTCGGGGGGGGGGGGGTGGTCTCATCTAAGGAAATCCTACCAACCTGTGGTGACAAAGTCAACACACATAAAAGAAAATACTTTTCAAAGGGAATAAACCACACAATATGTACTCTGTTGTTTTGCCTCCCTTCTACGGGTCTCGCCACTTATGCCTATCATAGGTTGCGTGAGCTGCCAGCTTCCAAGTCCATCCACCAGGCCAGGGACCTCGTATGGCATTTACGGGATTGTTGTAATGAAGAAAACAGAAGGAAAACATCTTTACGGAGTCATCCTCCATCATGAACAAAATGATAAAAACACAAGTGTACCACTTACGTGAAAATTCCATTTCTCAAGAAATGGCAGGAACTCCACAGGGATAATATCGACAGTCTGCACATGGACAAATCGACTCATCCACCCCTAGTCCTCATTTTCTTCATCATTGGTAACAAAGGGACAGGTGGATCAACTTCGTAAAGCTATCAAGCCCCGGTAATAAAAGGTCTGGTACAACCTGATAAGATGGCTAAGGGTGAACTCGAGCCCGGCTTCCTCCGCAAATAACCTCATCGTCAACACTATCCTCCGGAATGACGGGTGAACCTATGCCAAGGTTGCCCGATATCTTAGACAGAAGTCAAGCCCGACTCTAACAAGAGAACCCAACGTGAAGGGGTACATTTAGAAAAACCCTACATAAGTCATTGATATTCTCTCCCAAGGAAGGGAAGTGTATCGGCGGGACCGTCCTGATCACTTCATGGCCATGCCATACGGATGATGCATTCTTACAATGTTCAAGGGGTCAAATATCCCCATAACAACATAGCCTCGAGATAGTGCCCAATCTCGAGGCTCTCTACCAATATAACTATGAGCTCTAAGGAGCTATCCGTGCGAACTTGCCCCGAGATGGTACCCTATCTTGAGGATCTCTGCTATTACAAGTACGGGTCATTCACTCGGTTTTTTCTCCCCCGGGCTACCTGAGCCCAAGTCAGTTCTCACTCAAAAATTATTAATAAACCCTCGGAGTTGTCTTCGCCTTCAAATCAACTTAAACGCTCTCTCAGTTACTTTAGCTCAGGGGCCATCTATAAATGGCTTAGGGGCATCTTCATTTTAAGTTCAAAGCAAGTTTTCGAGGCCATCCGAGTTCAAGCAAACTCTCACTCAGGTATTATTTGCGAAGGTTTAAGGGTTGTATGGGCGCGACCATGTGAGCACCATGTTCGTCACATCAATCGCTCGACAAGGCGTAAACTAATGACGTGATAGAAGTATCAAAGATGCAAGGATTCAAGACTGTTCTTTATCATTCTCACTCTAAGAAATGCGGGGACTATCTGTATACGGCTAAAATCAGAGAGCCCAATTTTTTTACCGTTATGACATTCCACGGTGTGTCTCCAGAAGCTTCGAGGTAAAGTTTGAAGTTCGACCCCGGAATGCTCGACTTCGGGGCAGCAGAAGCCGATGGCTAACATGAATAAGCAAGAAGTTCCCAAAACACATTATCAATGTTGACACTATCTGCAAGAATAGTACTAGCATGTACCAGACTAGTAAATAGTTGTACCATCTATGTTTCTTTGTAATAAATGCAAATATACTATATTGGTATTCCCTCTCCAATATAAAGGGGATCCATGTTATTTTTTTTTACGGAAGATTCAATTAAATAACAATCTTTGCTCTTTAACTCAAATATACTCTCTATTTGATTCTATTGCTTACATTTATTGTCATACTTATATTTCTTACATTTCATTAATTGTTCTTCATTTATTGCTCATTATTGATCATAAGGAGCCATCATCAAATCTATTATAACTGTTAATCCTCCCTCGATTGCCTTTAGCCGGGCGTCTGACAAAGCTTCGAGGCCCCGTACACGCCAGCTCATGTCCCGATTTCCAACCATTTGGTTTGGTCATTACACTTGTCACACCTCCTTTTTACCGCACCCGCGGGAGCACGTAGGAGTTTTTCCAATTAAAGGACAATCGAAACGGGATTTATTTAATTAATTCGGAGTCGCCACTTGGAAAAATAATGGTGTCCCAAGTCACCGGTTTGATCCCGAACCGAGGAAAGGTTTGACTCTATATTACGGTCCGCGAACCAGAAATCCGGATAAGGAATTCTGTTAACCCGGGAGAAGGTGTTAGGCATTCTCGGGTTCCGTGGTTCTAGCACGGTCGCTCAATCGTCGTATTTGGCCTCTTTATCTGATTTTATAATATGCTCTAACCTCTGTGCAAATTTTAACTTTCAACCGCTTTTGATTATTATTATTATTACAAGAATTATTATTATTATCATTATTTTAACAAAGAATTGCAACGTCGTGAAAATGTATCTCGAACCACGTCGCACCAGTGCACCCGTGGTTGTCAACACATTTCGACTCCGTTGAGATTTGGATTTGAGTCACATAAATGTGCACTCGAGTTTAGGAAGGTAAAATTATTAAAAAGCGCGCATAAAGCATCTAACGTGTTGATAACTTTGCGGGAGGCCGTGAAAATTTGCTAAACGGCATGTCCCGGCGTCTAAGTATTTTAATATGAACATTTAAAGAGGGCCACGCAATTTATGAGTTTTAGTTGGCATGGGGTGCCTCATTTTTTTTAAAGGTCATCCTAAAGGTGACTATTATTTTTTTTATTTTTATTATTTTGTTCCTAAAAGCCGATTAGCTCACAAATTTAAATCCGAACCTCAAATTCAAGTCCGGATTCAAACAAAAAGAGGACTCCCTTTACCTTGAACTCGCTATCTAATTCAAGGCTCCATTCCATATTTATGAGTTAATTTCCCTTATTCCTGATAAATTTATTTGATGATTAGATGATTTATAGAACCTTTGGGCCTTGAACACAGTTCATAAAAGAAACCTTTGCCCATTACATACCGAGGACAGCAAAATGAACTTGGGTCACTTGTTTTGGGTACTGCAATCCATTTTGTCTTAAAATGAATTATTAAGTCTTAAATTGTAAGCTGATTTCAATCCCAATTCAATTTGAAAAAGAATTGAACGGAAGTTACTACATATTATTCATGGTATAATCACAATTGATAATCAAGGTGAAAATTCCAGTTAAAGGCCTCAAGTGAATGAACTAGACTAAGTGATTTAACTATATGTTGTGTTCAAACAATTTAACAAGTGAAGTTCTAGACTTGAACAAAGCTCGCATACTAATTCAAGTTCAACTATCACTACACATGCATTTCAAACTCATTTTTTGCTTCCAACTATTTCCTAATTTTCGAAATTTAAAACATAGATCAAATAAATTGAATTGTATTATAACAAAATTTAATCCAAATAAACAGTCCAAAGTCTAACATCCTGATGATATTTAGCTACAAACTAATGGAATGAAACTAGGCCGAATCGAAATCAAATTTAAGCTTGTAATTAGCATGAACTGGATCAACAGTTTATAAACTCAAATTTGAATTCAAATAGCATAAGTTATTCGGAATCATACAGTCTAGGTTTAACAATCTAACGAACTCAGTTTTAGCAATTTAAACAAGAGATCTAATTACAAAATAACAACTGAACTTCAACATGATTTCAGTTAACAAATTCATTCAGGCCATGAATCTATTGCAGTCATTTGCTTCAACTTCAACACACAATTTGATCGAATGAGGATATATTGTGAAGAGCTCAAAATGTGTACCTGGAAATTAGAGAACCAAAGGATCAGCTATGCAGTAATAGCAACAACAGCAGTGGACCAACAGCCAACAACAACAGAATCGACACACAGCCACAAAACACAACCAAAAGCAGTAGTACAGCACCACCACAGCACTAGCAAGCACAACCAAAAGCACAGCAGAAGAATAACAACAACCCGACCACAACAACCTCAACAACAACAGCAGCAAACAAACAGTCTCTCAACAACTGAATAATAACAACAACCTCTGCAATGGAACAGTGATACAATGTGTACGTCTCTATATTTCTGCTTCTCCCTTCTTCCTAATGTATGCTACCCTTTTTAAAGCCAAAAAACCCAGGCCTGTATTTTTTACTATCTCTCTGGAGTTAGCCTTGTCCAGGTCCAAGACTAGCTAATTTTTCTTTATCTGGATTTTTCAAAAGTCCCTTCTCCCCTCATTGCCCGTCCCTCTATCTATATATGTTTCAAATTTTAACTCCTAGTGGTGCAGAAATACTAAGCTAAACCCCTGCCCATCCCTTTCAATTCTTAATTAAAATTCCCATGCTATTCTCTGTTGTCCCCCATTAGTGTGTGTTTAACTCTTTTTTAATTCAATCAAGCATGGGTCTTCTTTTAATTATCTCCCCTTCCACTATGTCTTGTATCTCACTACCATGTTTTAATTGTACTTTAATGCATAGCCAAACAAAGCACTCCAATTAAACAATTCTCCCATGTTTTTAATTCCCAAATTAACCCTAAAGTCTCTGCAACTACTATCCTACCTTAGCCTCTTGAATCTGGCCCAAAACTATCAGCTATAACCAATTCTCTTATGGGGGAACCCTAACAACTAAATAAACTCAGGCTGAATGTGAACTCCAGTTCAATTCATATCAGACCCCAAACATTATTATTTAACTCAGCAAACTCAATCAACAATCGAATTCAAACTAGGTCGGACAGCATTACAACAAGATGCAGGATATAACGATTCAGGGAATAGACTAGCACAGTTCCATATTAGACCTAGATACGAATAAGGAACATTGTAAATACGTTGGAAGACAACACTGAATTCACATTCAAAGTCACGACATCAGTGAAACACTTGGAACCAATAGTAATTCGACAAGACATACAACCGTTTCATACATGAGAATAGCCATAGTCTCATACATAACTTACTGCTACTGGCTAATTTGAATCATTCAAACAAAATAAAAGAAAGAATAAAATCCAGAGTACACACAAGAATGTTTGATTCTAACAAAAATAAGAAAAGGGTAGAGGATGAATCTAATGAACGAAACAAGTGAGAAAGAGAAGCAAAGAAGAAAACGAAAACCTGTCATCTCGAGGTCGGGGCTCGAACCTTCAAGGTCTTTTGGACTTGGGGCCAATACGGACCCTAGTCGGGTGTTCTGGTTCTTCTTGAACAAGAACACTCAACTAGGGTCAATTTGACCTCAAGTCCTGAGATAGTACCATGCTTGGCTTTAAAAATCCTGGATTCGAGACTTTTCAGAATCATTTGAAGGCAAACAAACACGATTCCTGGAAAAAGGAGTTGAGGTAGTTACGGGGTGTGATTTCGGGGTGGATTGGGTGACATAAGGTTTTGGGGTTGATTCTTCGGTCTGAGATTCGAAGAGTTCTGGGATGATTTGAGGTTAATGGAGTGTGGATTTGTGTTGAGGGGGGTTTGATGTATGTAGGGTGTTATTTTGGTGACCGGCGGCGTTGTTGCCGCCGGGTTTTCAGGCGAAGGGAGAGGAGGCGGCGCTAGGGTTTGTTGTTTGTGAAGGAGACGAGGTTGAGAGAGAGAGAGACGAGGGGGGATGGGGGGGTCTGAGGAATGAAAATGGGTTAAGGGGTTTGGGGGGGGGGTTTCTGGGTAATTAAAATTAATGTTTTAATCTTGGCCGTTGGATGATGAGAATCCAACGGCCAGGATCAACAAAATGGGGCAATTAAATGTGATCCGTCCGATCAATGCTGATCGACGGCTTGGATCTCTTTATTAGAAACAGAAACGACGTCGTTTGGTCTTATCTGGAGACGGGTTGGACTGGACCAGAGGTGATTCGCTTGGGCCTGGCTTTTTGGGCTAAGTTGTGGCCCAAATCTGATCTCCTTACTACACTCCAAGTTGTATTACATATACATATATCTATATATACATATATTTATATATATATATATATATATATATATATATATATATATATATATATATATATATATATATATATAAACAAATCGACTTGTAGCACCTATAATTAATTTTTGGTGACAATTAACACAATTAACTACCAAATTGTACATTTAAATGACAAGAATTACGGAAAAATACCCCCCCTCCCCTTTTTATGACTTTTCATTCTTCGCCAAATAAAACTTAATTATTTCTAAGTACAGAACTAACCCTGTAAATATAAATGCGACACATTTGGTATATGTATTTTGATTATTAACTTAAGCAAACTGACACGGACCCCCAAATGCAAGCGATGAGAAAAAGAACA
Source organism: Nicotiana noctiflora (assembly GCA_032618575.1). Lineage (NCBI taxonomy): Eukaryota > Viridiplantae > Streptophyta > Magnoliopsida > Solanales > Solanaceae > Nicotiana > Nicotiana noctiflora. The sequence goes on along the minus strand of JASVEL010012233.1, from coordinate 33 downwards.
TGTGATCCCCAATCATTGTAAACAAACAAAAAC